>PRKT01000608.1:796-13709 GCA_003671525.1 Saccostrea glomerata | reverse complement strand
CCCCCCCCCCCCACTTTCCACAGACACGTTGCAGTATAGTTTAAAAATGGGGAAACTGATTTGGGAAATTGGATTCCCCCCCCCTTTTTTTATTTTGCTTGTCAATTTTTTTCTGAAGGTATTCTTTTTTTTTACACTTAGCCCGCCCCCCTTAAATTGGTCATCATTTATATATAGATGGATTTTTACTAAAATATATATTCATATTTTCCTGCAGTGGACATTTGTGAATGTTCATATTAATTTAAGCTACCATATCATGCATACCCCGGAAATACATGTACAATAATACATTTGTTTATATAGCTCTGACAAGATGTAACGTACAATGGGTTATTTTCTATATTGTCAATAAGATAGATCTTGTTTTATGACAATGGTTAATTCACCCCCCTCCTCCCAAAAAAAAACACCCTTCCACCCCATATATATTACCCTGTGAAAACCCACCCCACGTAGCTATAACGTTCATTTCAATAGAGAAAAATTGTGTGACCTAAAATAAATTATAACATGAGCCAAGGGTTGACGGACAATAAATATATACTTTGAAAAAATAACCTTCCATCATCCAATCCAACCCAGTTGTGAAAAGTGACTGCATCACACCTCGAAGTGAAGTTTGTACAATCTATTCCTGTATACTAAGTAGTGCATGTTAGCGCAACTTTTTTTTATATAAAGAGTTACAAATATTTGCAAAAGAAGTACTGATTTCAACCATGTAGCATCGTTTTTGAAAGGGGGGGGGGCAGAAATTTTTTTTGACTTATCTGAAAAGTTGGCAAGCAGAAAGAAGAAAATCTTATTTTGTGAGTGTGTGGGGGTTGAGTTAGAGTCCAACTTTTTCAATGCCAACTTCTTTTGTTACCAATTTTGTGCTTTCTATACTATATTTTTCCTTAATATAAACTCTTATTATAATCAAGTGGACTATAAGATGGGGGGGGGGGGTGGTTAACCAGCTCAATTCCAGTAATGAAAGTAATGTTGGCCAAAAGAAGTGGCAAACCCCCCCCCCTCCCGCTACATGTACGTGTCTGAACCTGCTTGGCCTCCTAAATACAATTATGGCTCTCAAATGCGATTTTAAGCGCACGTTGGTGTCCATCAGTAACGTGCATCTTTTCAATCATAGGTGTTCACCTTGAAAATGAGTAAAAGTTCTTCCGAAAAAATCCGCCAAACGATTGTCCAATCAGTGCGCATCTTCCATGCAGTACTAGTACAAAGCACGGGTATTGATGATTTGGTATCATATCTGTACAGTATGTATAACAGTATGCATATAGACTTTGCAATGCAGTTTGAAATCTTACCAAT
The DNA here is from genome assembly GCA_003671525.1 of Saccostrea glomerata. NCBI lineage: Eukaryota > Metazoa > Mollusca > Bivalvia > Ostreida > Ostreidae > Saccostrea > Saccostrea glomerata. The sequence continues at coordinate 12,386 of PRKT01000608.1, read as the reverse complement.
CTCAATTAAAACTTTGCATCATAGTTTTCCAGAGAAAAGTCCACTGCAAAAGAATTTTTACAAAATGGATGATCATCTCTCATCTGTTACAAATCCAGATCAAAACCTATGCAGAAAAAGGTATATGAGAGAGTACATGAGGACAAAAAGACAAAATGTACAGTTTAAGCATGTAGAGAGAAACAAAGAAACACATGCAAAAAAGTTGAGAAGACAAAATGATGATATAAAAAGCAGAGAAACTGAAACTGCAACATTTGCAAGGAAATTAAAAAGGCAGAATGCTGAAATAAGACAAAAAGAAAAGGAAAGAGATGCAGCTGCAAGAAAGTTAAAAAGACAAGATGCTGAAATTAAAGAGAAAGAAAGGGAAATGGATAAGTTTGCAAGAAAGTCAAAGCGACTAGATACTGAAATCAAAGAGAAAGAAAGGAAAATGAATACTGCAGGTAGAAAAATAAAGCGACTAGATACTGAAATTAAAGAGAAAGAAAGGAAAATGAATACTGCAGGTAGAAAAATAAAGCGAAAAGATGCTGAAATTAAAGAGAAAGAAAGGCAAATGGATAAGTTTGCGAGAAAGTCAAAGCGACAAGATACTGAAATTAAAGAGAAAGAAAGGAAAATGAATACTGCAGGTAGAAAGTTAAAGAGACAAGATGCTGAAATTAAAAAGAAAGAAAGGGAAATGGATAAGTTTGCAAGAAAATTGAAGCGACAAGATACTGATATTAAAGAGAAAGAAAGGAAAATGAATACCGCTGGAAGACATTTAAAGCGACAATATGCTGAAATTAAAGAGAAAGAAAGGCAGATGGATAAGCTTGCAAGAAAGTCCAAGAGACAAGATGCTGAAATTAAAGAGAAAGAAAGGGAAATGAATACTGCAAGTAGAAAATTAAAACGTCAGAATGTTAAAGTGCAAGAAAAAGAAAAAGAGAGCAGTAGAATTTCAAAAAGAAAATGCAGAGAGAACCCAATTGTTCTTGGAAGGGAAAGGTTAAAAAAGCAAGCTAAGCGAAGCAACATTTCATTTAGAGAAAATGAGAGATTGCTTAATAGGGAACAGAAACAGAGGCAAAGAGCAGATGAAGAATATTGTGAAATAGTAAATGAACAACAGAGACGGAAAAGATTTGGAATAAATATAGATGATTGCATCCAAAATTTTCATGAACAGATAAAACATGGTCCAATTTTTGTATGCTCATGTTGCCAGCAAACATGGTTCAAAGGAAGTGTTTCTAAAGTGGAAAACATCAAACTAGATTATGAATGTAAAAGCAAGTTTCTTACAAGCACTGTGTCTGTTGAAAATGTGGAATGGATTTGCAATACTTGCTGTTCATCAATAAGACAAAAAAAAATTCCAAAGTTGTCCGTCTTAAATGGTATGATGTGGCCAATTAGGCCAATGGAATTAGATTTATTTTCTTTAGAAGAAAGGCTTGTATCTCTGAGAATACCTTTTATGCAAATAAGAGAGTTGCCAAGAGGTGGGCAATATTCTGTAAGAGGAAACATTGTGAATGTTCCAGTTGATATTCAACCTACTGTAAATAGCCTGCCAAGAAAATTAGATGAAAATGTCACAGTTCCTGTCAAATTAAAGAAAAAGTTGTCATATCAAAAATGTGATTATCATGAAAATGTACGACCAACAAAAGTACTGATTGCATTGCACTGGCTTATGAACAATAGTGACTTTTACAAGAATGCAAATATCAATGTTGATGAAAACTGGTTTCAAGAAATTACAACTTCAGCAAGTGAAATGGTTCAGGAACTAGTGAGAACACAGACAAGAAGCAACCAAAATACTGATGATGATGAGACGGTTGATGATGATGATGAATTCTGTGAAGTAGATGGAGTTGGTAGAGATGGTAATTGCGATACTCTGTTAGATGATGCTTCAAGAGACATGAATCAGATTTACACATTTGCTCCAGGTGAAGGACAACGCCCACTTAGTTTATATCAAGATCAGACAGCTGAGTATTTATCATTTCCAACAATTTTTTGTGGAAAGGGAAGATTACAAGATGACAAAAGACAAGTACATGTGTCCTATGCAGATATTGCTAAATGGGAATTAAGAAGTGTTGATAGACGTGCTGCCCAGTCTGTTCCAAATTTGTTTTTCAAGTTGAAAAAAATACAAATGAAGCAAGTTACAGACAAATGCAACCTGGCTCTTAGGAAATGCAAAACCAAAGGAAGATCCATAACAGCAAATGAAATGAAAAATCCTCAAAATGTGAATAATCTTGTTAGACATGATGAAGGTTTCTTTGTGTTCAGGCAGTTACGAAATTCACCTGCATATCTTGAGACTAGAAAAAAGGATGTGTTTGCTATGATCAGACAGCTAGGTCTACCAACATGGTTTATGTCATTGTCTGCTGCAGATACAAGATGGAATGATCTCATCAGAGCACTTGGAGTGTTAAATGATGGAAAAGAGTACACTGATGAAGAAATCAATAACATGACTTGGTTTGAAAAATCAAAATTAGTACAAAAGGATCCCATCACTTGCTCTAGGTACTTTGATCATAGATTCCGTTTGTTTATGAATTCAGTGTTGAGAAGTGATCATCATCCAATTGGTATTGTAAAAGACTTCTTCTACAGAACTGAATTTCAACAAAGAGGATCACCACACATTCATATGATTGTTTGGATAGAAAATGCACCAAAATATCATGAAAATAATGAACAGGAGATTGTAAATTATGTAGATAATTACCTGAAATGTGAAAAGAATGAAGAGGATGGTTTGTCTGACTTACAAGTGCACAAACATTCACAGACATGCAAAAAGAGAGGCAAAGCCGTATGTCGATTTGGTTTTCCCCTCCCTCCTCTTGAAGAGACTTTGATTTTGGAGCCACTAGAGTGTGATGTTGATAAGTACAAGAAGATGTATGATGACATTCAGAAACAGCTAAATGATATGAAAAATGGATGTGATTTGCCCTACAAGGAACTCCTGAGTACAGTACTTAAGATATCTGAGGAAGATTACATAAAATGCATTAGAAGTTCACTGAGAGGTCCAAAGGTTTTTCTAAAAAGAAGTCCATGGGATATGAGGGTAAACTCGTACAACAGTGTTGTTCTTAATGCTTGGAAAGCTAACATAGACATTCAATATATTTTGGACCCATATGCTTGTGCAATGTATATTGTTTCCTATATAAGTAAATCACAAAGAGGGATGAGCGATTTACTTAACAGAGCTGCAAAAGAAGCTAGAGAAGGTAATCTTGACATAAAAAGACAGGTACGTCACATTGGGAATCATTTTCTCAACAGTGTAGAAGTTGGAGCTCAAGAAGCAGCATATTTAGTGTTACAAATGCCAATGACAAAAGCTTCAAGAGATGTTGTTTTTATAAACACAAGTCCATCAGATGACAGAGTAATTCTGATCAAAACAGATGCTGAATTAGAAAAGTTGACACCGAATTCTACAGATGTGGAATGTAGCAATGTTATTAAACGGTATGCAAAACGCCCAAAGCAGCTTGAAAACTGGTGCTTAGCTGATTATGTATCACAGCTAGATGTTGTCTTCCCTAAAGATAATGAAAAAGAGTTCACTGAAAATGAAGTGAATGATGATGATCAGGACAATCAGTCAGATGATGAAGACAATTCAGATGTTGACTTTAGTGAAAGTGATACACTTTTGACTTTGAGAAACGGCATGAAAATTAAACGACGGAAAGTACCAAGGGTAATTAGATATGTCCGATTTAATATCAAAACTGATCCAGAAAATTACTACAGAGAAAAACTTATGTTGTTCATGCCTTGGAGAAATGAATCCACTGATCTAATATCAGGAATGGACACATTTGAGAAGTCATTTCATCAGAAGAAGTCATTTCTTACACACAAGGTCAAGGAATATGAATTCAATGCTGAACAGCTTGATGCAGCTTTGCAAATGGCAAATGAGGACTTTTCAGAAGCTTTTGATGAGTTGGCACCAGATGTTCAGCAAAGAGAGGCAAAAGATGAAAATGAAGGATCTCTTGAATCTGAAAACGTTGTTCAGTTTAATCCTGAGAGGCCTATTGAACAGAGACAATATGATATAGGATCTGACCTTGGCATTCCATCAACAAGACAAATAACTGAAGAAAGTTCTGTTAGATTACCAGACAACGAATACTTGAATCTTTTAAGAAGTCTAAATGTAAAACAGCGGGAATTTTTCAATCATGTGTTGCAATGGGTAAAGACAAAGACAGAACCTATTTATTCATTTTTGTCTGGAGGTGCTGGTGTTGGCAAATCTGTTTTGATAAGGGCATTTTATCAAGCTCTGCCCAGATACCTATGTTCCACAGAGGGTGAAAATCCAGATGACATAAGAATACTTCTTTGTGCTTATACTGGCAAGGCGGCATACAACATTCGAGGAGCAACTATTGCATCTGCTTTCCATCAAAAAATTAATCAAAGTGAACAAAGTTTGCACTCTGACGAATTGAACACTTTTCGTACAAAGTACCAAAACCTGAAAGTAATCATTATTGATGAGATATCAATGGTGGGAAGCAGATCATTAGCACTCATTGACAGTCGTCTACAACTTCTCACAGGCATTAAGAGACCATTTGGTGGTATAAGTATCATTGCTCTTGGTGATTTTTTCCAACTTAAGCCTGTGATGGATCGTTGGATCTTTCAGGATTTAAATCATGATGCCCAAGTTCTTGCAAGCAATCTTTGGAAGGAGCATTTTTCTATTTTTGAGTTGGATGAAATCATGCGCCAAAAAGATGATATTGAGTTCGCTCAACTTCTGAATCGCCTTCGTTACAACGTAATGACAGCAGAAGATATGAATGTGATACACAGATGCATGATAACAGAAACAATTGACAATTATCCACATCATGCTCCTCATCTCTTTACACAGAACTCTAAAGTAGATGCATACAACAATCAGTTGATTGAAAATCTTGGAGGAGAAAAGGTCACAGTGAATTCAGTTGATTCTGTTATTAAAGATTATTCAAAAGAAGTTAAGGAAAAACTGCTAAGATCTCTTCTTAAAGCAGATGATGTAAGCAAAACTGCCAATTTGATGCAAAATTTGATTCTTGCTGTTGGGATGATATATGATATCTCAGTCAATGTTGATGTATCTGATGGTTTGACAAATGGTTCATCATGTAAACTGCAATTAATTGAAAGGAGAATGGAAGGTATATCAAGGCCAAGCATAGTTTGGGTGGAATTTTTTGACTCTGGAATTGGAAAAACTACTCGAAGGAAATACAGACATTTATTTCATGATGGAATTTCTGAGAACTGGACACCAATTTTTGAAGTTCAACGGTCTTTTCTATTGAATTACAATACTTTTCAGAGAATCCAATTTCCATTACGGCCAGCTGCAGGAAAAACAATTCATAAAGCCCAAGGTTGCACAGTTGATGAAATTGTAATTGATATGTCTCAAACAAAAGTGAGGAAAATTCCCCACATCCACTATGTAGCACTTAGTCGGGTAAGGTCAGTAGATCATCTGCATATTCTAAACTTCAATGAGCAGGCATTATCTATGGATGAACAAGTCGTAGATGAAATGGAGAGAATGAAAAAAGAGGTGCCACTCCAACTTTGTTATGTCCCAATATACCAGGTTGATTTGCATCGTTTAAAGATTGCTTTTAACAATTGTAGATCTCTTCACAAACACTTTCCACAAATTCAAAATGAGCCAAACATTCTTGCTTCAGATGTAGTTGGATTCTCAGAGACAAGATTAACTAGTGCAGATGTGGAAAATTATCAACTTCAGGGATACACAGCAATATTTAACCATGAGACTTTAGATAGTTCTGATAGACGTCCACATCATGGAACAGCACTGTATGTGAAGGACATTTACAAGGCAACTTGCATCTCAAAGGTAAACAGTGGTCCCATAGAGTTTATTAAGGCAAACATACTATTAAACCAATATAGAGATGTACAAGTCATAGTTATTTACAAATATCCATCTTGTTCTTTGGAAAATTTCAAACGTCACGTGGAAATGCATATAAAGCCTTTAATTGATGATCAGAAAGACTTGGTATTCTTGGGAGATTTTAATTTTGATTTGTTTGCTGGGCATGCAGACTTTTTAACATTTATGGAAAAAGGCTTTAACTGTCAACAAGTTGTAAGTAAGACTACTCATGACTCCGGTTCGAAGCTTGATTTGATTTTTACAAATATATCCCCATGTGAAACAGATGTGATTGAAGCATATTGGTCTGATCATAAAGTAGTGTTTTGTGCATTTGATATGACTAGTTTCCATTAAATATGATGGGGCTCCTAAATAAAAACACGGCAGAGGGAGAAGCAAAACAGTGCCCCCTCCCTCACCCCATTTTTTCCAGTCATACCCCACAAAGTTTGGGGTATACACTGGAAACACCATGTCCATCTGTTTGTTTGGGTGTACACTGGTATCATCATGTCTGCCTGTGAATCTTTTCATAGCCATTTTTTCCAGCATTTATTTCTATGAGATATTATTTGGACATTTTTAAATTGAGAAATTTCATACGCTTATATTTAAAACAAACTAATTTATAGCAAATGTGATCAAAAATGTGCTTGTGTCTTGATACTGTACCAATTTCATTTTAAGCATTGTTATGACCATCACATTTTGATGCTTTAATTGTTACAGTCATGATAATGTTTTTAATCAACACTAAGACTGTTAAGTTTATTATCATCTTCAACCAATTACATTTTTACATGACTTACACAATATGACATTTTCCTGTTTTTAGAGCTGGTTTAGATCTACTTTTTAAAGTACATTGTATATAATTTCCCCATTGGTTTATTAGTCCTATTTTGCTGCAATAGAGTACCAAGCATTTGAAAATTTAAAGATTTTATTTTTTACAAAATGTTTTACATATGCATTTTAGATGGAACATTTCACTTATAAAAATATGGCTGTTATTTAATTTGCATCAGTACTTATTGTATATTTTTTTGCAAAACACTACTCCATCTCAATAACACTTGGTAACATTAGTAGACTATGCAAGACTATGCTAAGATGCATAATTCTCGGTTTGACAAATTGCATATGTCCTTGCCACCAAAGGCAGAATTTTTTTATTTTCCAAAATATTCACTCCCCTTTTACCTTAAGTTGTTATGAAAAGACTTTTTACATTTATAGTCTATACCTTTCTTTATTATATGGTCTGCATATTTCCAATGGTAATATTTGTATTGCTTAATATCTGGATTTTTTTTAATTGGGAGGAATATAATTCTGATATTTTGTTGTCTTATAGTGACTTCAAAGATGTAATTCAAATTAGAACTTAAAAGTTAGTGTTTCTCTATGTGGGATAAAATTTGACATATTGCTCTATTTTTATTTAAATTTCAGTCAGCAGATTATTGCCTAATGTTTTCATATAGAATAGGAAATGTGAATTGTTGATAAAACAATTTAATATCCACTTCTTGCTCCAAAATGTCCATTCCATTTGATGCAATAATATCATATTTATATACTTTAATTAATATATTCAATCTTTTAAACAAGACTATATTATAGTGAATTGTGTGGTATAGATGTTATACTGAAATTAAAAATCAAGGATCATCACGATTATAATAGTAACATTGAAGGAGACTCTTACTGGAATTTAAATTTGCACAGTTTTGACTCTTGGTAGTGACATCATTTGGATTGTGCCATTGGCTGTAATTTTGACACTGCTATAAGCTAGCCGTGGTTCAGACGTTCGCTATAAGCTAGCTGTAACACTATATGAATGTACTAGTTATGTGATTTTGACATTTCTCAGACATATGGCTTCTGTGATTTTAGAACTCAAGATCTTCTCATTTATGGACTTTTAACTTAAGCTCAGATGTGTTTGAATGTTTATTCATGTCATAATGTTAGTCAACTTTTTAAAAATTATTTATACCATAAAACTGAAATATAAACTATCTAAGACTGATATTATACTTTAATTTCATATTTTTTGTATAGTTATATTTTGTTTTGAAAAAACATGCTTCTTTAAAATAACCCGTGTAAATGAATTACAATGCTTGTAGTAGTCATCAACACAGCAGATATAATATTAATTATTATTTTGTGAAACCTCAGATTCAGTATATATTCTAATGAGTTTATTAAAAAGTTCTGTTTATTCTATCATGGATTGTGTGGAATTTTATGATTATGAAGTAAAATTTGACTGCCATTATATGAATTTCAAAGCCTATAATGAGTGTCATTTACAGGTAAGTATGGAAAGAGGGGGTCAATGGCCAGCCCGTAAAGGGAGGTAAACCTACCTCTTTAAGAAATATGTTGAAGAAAAATACACTGTACAATTAAAATATTATATAACATGATATATCATTTGAATCACAAATATTCTTTCCAATAGAGAAAAAAGATGTCTTTTCATTATCCAACAATATGGCATGAATCTGAGGTTAGAATTTTGATCTGTGATATTAAAATGTTTTTTTCCTTTCTAATTCACTCTTTTTTATTTTCGATTTTTATTGGAAAAGATTATTTATATTAATTACTAGTTTTCTAATGTATTATTTATTTAAACTAACTATGTAAACTATACAGATATACTTAAGTGTGTACACATACAATACTTCCTTTGTTATTAATTATGAGTGCACTGTTGATGTTACCATGCTATTAGATTTAAAGTACTATATTAGTCAAAAATATCGGGAGTAAATCTTCATTATTTCTTCTTCTTTGGTTTTTTTTTTTTTTTTTTTTTTGGTCAGGATTTGTTCTTTGAAGATTTTTATATTTCTTTCATATGCCAATTCATTTCTCTGTAAACTAGATATACTGTGACAATATAATCGATTCATATTGAAATTTACGTTTTGCTTAATGCTTTTATTTAAGTCCAAATGCATGTATCTGTCTTTTTAATACTATATGCACCAGTATTGAACGGCATGTATATGATAAATAAATTCCAATTGTGTAAAATGATAGATAAGTATAAGAAAGGAGGTCACCGGCCATCCCGTAAAGGGGGGTAAACCTACCTTTTCTAGAAAATATACACTCTGTATCTTTAGAAAGAGAGAGAGAGAAAAAAAACTATATACCAGTTGTTCGTTTCAAATAGTATACTTTTAATGTACACTTTATAGAAATCTTATTTTATTTAGTGAAAAATATATGCATTGTTTCCAGTAATTTTTTTTTATAAAACAAGTTTTCCTACTGATTTGAAAAATATATTTAAACATTGTCAAACAGTTTATGTGAAAGTTTAAGTTATGAATTCAGTACAGATTATTTTTATCAGTTATAAGCATTGCCACTTAATATTTTACCTCATGTTATGTTAACATCAGAAAAGTTTTTTTACCTTGTACTAAAAATTCATATCAAAAAGTTCATTGTTTTTAAAGATTGTTACATGATTCACTCCTATCTATTCATTGTAAGATCAATTGTTTTAAACAATCATAAATTATTCATGCACCTAAATGTATTTAAAAAAACAAACAATTTCTTGATAATAATAAACTCAATTAATTTACTGTTTTGTAAGCATTCAGAAATATGAGACATTAATTTAATTTTCTACAAGTCTATATTTTTATTTTTATTTGCCATTTTTTCAAAATACATTTTTGTCTTCTTTATAGTCACTGTTCATAACCTTTCTATTTTCAAAGTTTCGAAGAAAGGTTTTGAAAAGCAGTGCAGCTTACAATTTGGTTTTAAGGTCAGACGACACGTTCCTCAAATACATCTTTTGAAATTCTTGGTATTATATCAAAAATTATTTGTATTTGTCATTCTCTTCTTATTTCTACACTGTTTTCAGAATGTTTTTAATTATAAGTACACCAAAAATTATGAAAAAGGCCATTCATAACATTATCCATTAGGGTTAGATAAGAAATATGACCCTGTGGTATCTTGTTCAAATGCCTGGTAAGGTACCCTAATTTTTTGTGAGAAAACTTGTTAAAGTACCTATACTTCAATGACAAATTCTTAGAAAAAATTATATATAGATTATATAAATTTGAAAAGGTGTCGTCTGACCTTAACCTTATGAAAATTTTAATACATGTAGTTTAAATATGTCCATTTATATTTGAATCAGAATGACTTGCATGGTTAAGTCATTGTTCATAACTTCTTCAATTTTCAATGTTTCTGGGAAATGTTATGAAAAAACAGTGCACTTTATTTTGAATGTGAATTTTAAAACATGTAGTTTAAATGTCGTGTAAATGAATGATGCATTTATCTATGCATTTTAACACAAAGTGATACATTATCATATGTATGTATGTGTGTTGTTAATCTTAGTTATGAATGTTAATATTTTTATTGTTGCTTAATAAAATTGCGTTGAAATCTATGTCTTATGTTTAATATATTGAAGGTTATGAGAAATCATCATGACACTACCATTATGTGAACAAAATGTATATTATGACATCAATGCTAATGACTTATGTAATATAATATTGAAGCAAAAATTTAAAGTCATATTTACAATTTCTTTAGTGATCAATTTGTTGACTGTTGAACCAGCTTCCTATAAACACCTGGTAAAGCACTAGTGTTATCAACTCACTGAGAATTTAATGCTGAATTGCAGAAAACTGTTTAGACAATGAGACGAACAAATGCACATAACCTTTGCTCAATTATAATGCAAGTATTTTAAAAAAAAATATGTACATTAATGTCACTTATCCAAGTGCATATATGTCATGTCAGTTTACCATGTTGCTCATGTTTACCATGAGCGATATGGGCCATGGGCCTCTTTCTTACAAATATGTTTAAATTTGACTTATGGAGCTGCATATACAATGCGTTTAAAGTCATATATAGAATTTCATTTGCTAATTGATCAATCCAGTCTTCAATAAATACCTAATAATGTGTTATCAGCACATCTAAATAAGGGATGGATTCACACTAATTCAAAATGCTTAAGTGCATAAAGATTACTTCTGTTTAGACAATGAAATGAACAGATGCAAGATGGTCTTTGCTAAGTTATTTTTTATTTTTTTAATTTTTTTTTTTACAAAAATGTTAAATTTGGGTTATAGCGCTGTATATACATAACCATCATTTTTCAGGTCAGCAATGTGCCCTATGGCTCTCTTGAAAAACCTTTCTCTTCATTGATTTAAATAAGCCCGCGGAACATTCACTGGCAAAATTGGAAATATACAGCTTAAGTCATTTCTATCTGTTACAATCAAATCATTCAGAGATAGACAATGAAATGGGCGGGTACAATTCTACGCAGACGTTTGGAAAACATGGGATTGAAACTGCAGATAGAAATTCATTTTCAATCCACCTCGCCTACGCTAGAAGGCACATTATTACTGATTGATCCAGGAGACAAATAATTTCAATTTTGGCACAGTTTGAATTTTTTTGTTCAGTGTTTTAAATGAATAAATATCTAAGGGACAAATATTTCATTTTTGATTTTTGTTTGGTAAATATACATGTATGTATATCTGTGTGCGGGGGGGGGGGGGG
>PRKT01000607.1:261120-311763 GCA_003671525.1 Saccostrea glomerata | reverse complement strand
AAAACTTTGACACTTTGAAAAACTTTGGCGAAAACTTTGACACTTTGAAAAACTTTGGCGAAAACTTTGACACTTTGAAAAACTTTGGCGAAAACTTTGACACTTTGAAAAACTTTGGCGAAAACTTTGACACTTTGAAAAACTTTAGTGAAAACTTTGACACTTTGAAAAACTTTTACGAAAACTTTGACACTTTGATTTACTATAGTAAACTATAGTTAACTATAGTTAACTATAGTATTTTTTTGTTAGGGTTATGGTGTTAGGGCGGGGCTCTATTGATTATATGGTGAAAATGCATTACATCTAAGAAAATCTTTTTCTCTACTTCTGGGTAATAAGCAGATGAACTATTTACATATTTATGATGGGCTCTTCTTCCAGAACTGTGCATTTCAAGTCCCCTGGGTCAGGGATACCAAAATTTGGGGGGGGGGCTCTACTTATATACTGAAAATGAATTGTTTGAAATATGCTCCTTGGTATTAATCAAACATTTTTGATAAGCAAGTGTGCCTTTTCAAAAATTGTGCAATGTGTAGACCTACGGTCAGGGGTTCATGTGTGGTAGGAGCACTCCTGATTATCGCTGAATATTACTGATTAGTTGACATACACTTTTGTTCCCCTACCCTGCTTATGGGTATTAAGTCAACAAATAAAACAATTGCTAAGTGTATGGTTATGATTAGCATTGGTGCCTCTTCTCTTGGTCTAACATAATGTTTAGCATACATGGATTTATTTAAAAATTTGTCATACACTGCAGATGACAATTTATTCCTTTTTATTTGAAATGGTGGGTCAGTCTAACTACATGCAAGTACCCTGAAATTAGGGTGCAGTGTAGAGAGGGTCCTTAAATACAATATTCAAAGCTTATTAAGAGATCTATGAAGAGGTTTCCCTTGTATTTAAATGAAGGTTTGAGACATGTGGTACTCCGCTTGAATGATGCTCATTTTTTAATTTTCTCTTTTTTTCCATCTCTAAAGCCATTTCTGCTTTCATTTTAATGCAATTTAAGTATAAAGAGATAAATATTAAATGAAAATGAAATACAAAGAAGGTGGAAAAACCTCTTATTGTTCGAGAACAATTATTCTACTAGTTTGTGTAAAAATGGGTCAAACTCCAAGGTCAAGGTCAAAGTTCTTGATTTCTAATGAAAGGTCTTGTCACAACGATTAAATATGTGAAATATGAAAGACCTTGTCCTAACCATTCAAAATTTATGGTCAAAGTTGTTTTGTAAAAGTAGGTCAAACTCAAGCTCAAAGTTCTTGGTACTCAACGAACGGTCTTTCCACAAAGAATACAAATATGAAATATAAAAGGTAGTGACTGTTTAAGAGATGTATCCAAAGTAACAATTTGGAATTTTGTGTGTAAAAGTGGGTCAAACCCCAAGATAAAGGTCAAATGTATTGGTACACAAAGTAAGGTCCTGCCACAAGGACTACACATGTGAAATATTAAAGTCATAGCTCCACTTAATCAAAAGTAATGGCCAAGTTTTTGCGGACAAACAGAAAGAGAGACAGGCAGACGGACAGACACGACAAAAATTATATACCCCTAAAACTTTGTATACGGCGGCATTACATGTGCAGTTTCTTGTAAAGTCACTGTGAATAAATTTGTTTACTGAAATAGTGACAATCATGTGAAAGACAAATACAGAAATATTATTGGACTGTATTGCGTACATTAGATGTAAAGATTGCGTACATTAGATGTAAAGGACTATGATTTGGATGTCTAAAACAAGGCCATCTCAAAAGCCAATGTAAGAGAACGTTCATCTTCGTATTGTAGTCAATATCGTTGATATATGAACCGTGTAGGGATTTTGAAGATGAGGATTTGTAAAGAAAAATTTTGGAGGCTACAATAAGCAATTTCCAGTATGATTTAGGACAAGCTTGTAGGGTCTAACGTGTATTTTTGCAAAACTGAAATCGTAACCAAAATCGCTGTGGGAAAGGTGATGAACGTAATGCAGATGATACCACACCTCAGTAACGCAACAAGTTCTCAACAGAGGTATTCTTTAATGTCGTCCTATTGAGATGAGTATTTGTAGGGTCTAACGTGTATTTTTGCAAAACTGAAATCGTAACCAAAATCGCTGTGGGAAAGGTGATGAACGTAATGCAGATGATACCACACCTCAGTAACGCAACAAGTTCTCAACAGAGGTATTCTTTAATGTCGTCCTATTGAGATGAGTATTTTTCTTGCACAATCAGTAAATGCATAGTGCAAAGTTGACAAAATTCTACATTCCGTCAGTTTTGTGTTTTTCTCAATAAGGGCTTAATCTTTACTTCCTGTTTTCCATGATGTACCATTTTAATGATGGTTTATAGAATTTATGGTAGCAAATTTCACTTTGCTGAGTTATGGACGCGAATGTTTTCTCATGCTTAATGTTCTGTACGGGTTTTACTTCAGTTTGCTATTTACAGCATTATTATTTGTACTTATCAATATTTCTGGGCTTTAAATCTTATCGCTTAACAATTGAATCCACAATGAACACAATCTATCAGTGAATTTTTCAGGTCGGATTATTTTGGCATACTGTTACTGTGGGTAAACTTGTATGAATGTGATTAAATTAAATTTAAAGCAACATAGTACAGACTAGTTAATGGCTGATTTTACTTAATCGTTATAAACAAAATTTATTCTTTGAACAGGAATGGAGATGAAAGCGATGAAGAAGAATGTGTTTTCAAGACATGGTTTCGTCATATTGGAGAATTTCAGACATGGCATCTATCTGCTACTGTAAGTGCAACATGCACAAAAAAGATGAGGAAAGGGCTCATGAAAGTCCTATGTTTAAATTCAAATGGTGTAAATTTTTTTTTCAGTATGCCCTGACTAACCGAACGTTCAACTGAAGGTAGACAATGACATTGCCTCGGCCATGTATTGGTTAGTATTTGTCGGTATAATTCAAGTACTAAAATTTTGCCAAAAATTCTTATATATTGTAAATATATATTTCAGATGTTGCTTATGTGAATCATTATGTGTACTCAGAACTAGACAAGAAACAATAAAATTGAAATTAATGTTTCATTCAGAAAAATGAGAGATATATCATAGACGAACTTAAAAGCTGATAGTGTACTGAGAGTAACTGTTGCTACACCAGCATTAGGAATGGGCATAGTTATTAGTTCTTGTCATTCTGTTATTTTGTATGGCGCACCTACAAACATTGTTGATTTGTACTACAAGAATTAGGTAGAGTAGGTAGGGATAGCCAACCATCATGTGCCACTCTTTTATACAACTCTCAGCAAGTTAGACATGGGGACGAGGAAGTTAAACTCTTTTTAGATTTTAAATATTGTAAAAGGAAATCTTTTATCAATTTGTTTAGAGGAAACGGTGTTAATTATTTGTATTCAAACACATACTCGTATTTGTTGTGAAGTGAATTGTGACTGTGGCGGGTGTGAAATGGGTGAGTCAGAAACCTATTATAGGTCGATTGTGATGATGCGGTAGAAGATAGTGACACCGAGACTGATTTGTATTAAACTGACATGTGTCATAGATACTGTTTATAAATTATGAAATATCAGCTAGAATACAAAGGAAAAAGAGCACATGGTTTCCACCATATTTGGACAAGAGAACATAATAAATGCAGACGAATCATTTTTTTTCGACTCAAAAACAACGGACTTGGACTGCAATTTACAACGCAAATTACCACAATTTCAACATCACTTTGAAAAGCACCTAAAACCTTTACTTCAAAAACATGTCTACAATCCACTGCAAACAGGTGTAATCCCGGAACATTGGACTATCAACAATTCGGAATCAATGAACTATATCGTTCAAAGCAGTCCTTTAATTGGAAGCCTCACAAAATACCAGAACTGGTCTCCAAGATAAGCGAGATAAGTGCCATCCAGTTCCACGATCTCCGCTGTGCACTTCATCGCAACCGGAATTACGTCCTTGAGGACTCCCCGAGTCAGCATAAGGTTGCCCCTTACGTGTGGCGGAAGCTGAGTCGATCCGAAAAGAAAAGAAGTGTGTGGAAACTCTTCAACCAGAAACCATTCGCCAACGACGAGTCCAACTACATAAAGAGTACTAATTGCAGTTTCCAGGTAACACATTATTTAATGTTTTTTTTTTTAAATAGTTTACTTGTGGTTATATATATATATATATAAAAGAATCAACTTAATGCTAACATATTTCTGGACTGATGTTCAAAACTCTGTGAACGCGGCATCACTAGTCCCAACAACACTGGATGAAATTAAGAAAAAAATGGGACGATGTAAAGAGAGTGACGAAGAAACGAGCTGTTGGAAGTCAGAAAGGTAACATAGTCTATCTACGTCTGAAGTAAGAATTGTTGTATCCACACCTTGTAAATTTTATAAGCACAGTATGGATCTGATTTTCATTGCATGGCATATTTATTAGCATGGCATATTTATTAACAATAGTTAGATCGATCTCTCTCTCTCTCTAAAAAGTGAGAGACCATTATATGTACATGGTATAAAGGCCTGAACATGTCTATTTCAACGTTAACTTTTAAACGGTAAGGGCTAAGGCTTCATACTTCAAATATGTAATCCTTGTGAGAAGACCTTTTATTGGATATCAACAAATTTGGCCCTTTGACCTTGGTCATAACTTTTGAACAGTAGGGGCTAAAGCTTTTAAATTTCACTTATGCAATTTTTGTGACAAGACATTTCATTGGATATCAGGAACCTTTACCCTTGAGTGTGACCTTCTTTTTACAAACTTTAACCTTGGCCATATAACTTTTGAATGGCAAGGGCCGGCGCTTTCATATTTCCCATACGTAATCTTTGAGACAAGGCCTTTAGAAACCAACTCAAGACATTTCATTGGATATCAGGAACCTTTACCCTTGAGTGTGACCTTCTTTTTACAAACTTTAACCTTGGCCATATAACTTTTGAATGGCAAGGGCCAGCGCTTTCATATTTCCCATACGTAATCTTTGAGACAAGGCCTTTAGAAACCAACAAGCATGGCCCTTTTATCTTGATCCCGGAGTTTTTCCTACCTTTAAAGATGTAAACATTGGTCTTAACCCTTGAACAGGTGGTGCTAGGGTTTTTTTTATTTCACATTTGAATTTCTTCTGAAAAGGCCTTACTTTAGGTACCAACATATTTGATCTGCACTTCAGAAAGCTTAACCTTCGCTATGTTGCCATACGTGGGCATCAGTGTTTCACAAACACATCTTGTTCAAATTCAAAATTATGGTTCTTCTTTGGGATGGCACCACGTGGGCAACGTTATCCATAGACTTTGATAACGGCTAACTTTAAATCCTTCAATTACTCAAATATATTATATTATTATTTTAGGTTATATAAGGTTTAATATGAAAATTATTAACTTTCAATTTCCATTAGGGTCGTTGATTTCCATTTGGGTAAACCGACGCACCCTACACATATTTAAAATTGACCTTAAGGTCAAAACAAACTCCATATCCAGACAGAGGTAGTACAGTAGTTAATCTCTATGTGACAGATAAAGATAATGCTCAGGATATTCTATTTCATAGGTCCCTGTATGGAGTCGATCATTTTAGAATGTTAAAGAAAACAGATTAAACCACGTAAAACTTACTTGAAATAATCATTTACGGAGTCCTATTAACTCGTACAACAGAAAAGTCGTGCTTGTTTGTGTGTTGATTAACGTTCCTTTCTAATTTTTTCTCAGATTGGGATGCCAACATTTGCCTGTAGAGAACTGGAAAATTTATCTTATACTGCATTCAATGCAATTAAACAATGAGGTATCTCTTTCGTTTCAGCGATACTGCAAAATGAGACATCGATTTACACGGTAAAACAATACCGAACAGTATTCGAACTTAAAATTACATAAAGTAGACTATTCTCTATTGAGGAGTCGATGGCTTGTTTCAATACTCTCCCTCAACTTCTCTACGAAAGAACTCATCATGAGGTAGTTCGATCATCAACTAAGATAACCGTAGTCGAACTAAAGTACGATCGAACTGTCCATGGTCGAAACAAACTGACCTCAGGTGGCAGAGGATAGTTTTTTTTGCAATCAAAGCGTTTGACTGACGGTTTACTTTCGATGCGTTAGAATATCCTCGAAAACCTCCCAAAAGTTCAAGGACCTAAATTGAAAACATTTATTTCATTGGTCCACGGTCGGCTACAACTCTCCAATGAAATTGACCGGCGTTTTACAGTGCATATCGGCCAAGGGTTTACGGGGAGCGGATCAAAAACCCTTGGCTAGCGAAGATGACATGTATACAGTAAAATATGCTTATAACAATGTGCTGGGAGACTAAAGATTTTGCTTCGTTGAGACCTCAAGTGTATTATTATTATTTGGCAATGCACTTGTATTTCAATTTAAAAAAACACCCTTGGTTTTTATCAATGTCACTTACCTCTTCTTTTAGCTTCCATGTCTTCTAGGCAAGCAATCAAGTCACTGTAATCATCTTTCTTCTGTACCTCTGTCTCTGTCATCTTCAAAACTGGTTTGGAAATACCTTGCAACAAATATTTAAATAAATACAGGTCCCTTGGATGAAAAAAAATTCATAAATGATACCTTATTTATCCATTTTTTTAATAATTCACAGCGTGACCACATGTACTATGTACATATATAAGTTATTTAAAATCTATTGTTATACCTTCATAAATGTTTCTTATATTGTATACATGTAAAACATGTATAATTCTATACTGAAAAAATTGTAACATTTCTGATGTTTTAATGAGCAGTCATAAAACATTTGATGTTTGACCTCAGAGTGAGATGTTAGACCTGTCGATGAGATGTTGGACCGCTTAGTTCAGACTCATAGTTTGGGTGGGTTAGCTATTCCTATAATTCTGCTTCAGACAAATTTGTAGATTACTGATTGGATAAAAACTAATCACATGACGCCCTGAAATTTTCCGTATAACGTCGCCGTCAAGGAGTAATATGAAAATCGGGCATGCTATTCCGTTCGAAGTTTTGTTACTGTCAATAAAAATGGCAGTTAAGAAAAAGTTTTAGTAAAATTTCTCGTAACAATATTTTATGTTGATTGTTATTGGATTAAAACTTGATATTTTCATAATATGCACATAGATTTTTTTAAAATTTAAAAAGGTCTTCATCGGGATAAATTCGTAACACAGTTAGTTAGGAACCAAATACCGAGTCATGTAGGGTGTGAAATAGAAAATCCGTATTTGGACTCGGCTTGGCCTCACCCGATAAGGATTTCCATTTCACACTCTGTATGACTCTGTATTAGGTCCCCTAACTGACTTTGTAACTAATAATATGCATTTACACAGAACTTAACAGAATTTACCAAGTTTAAACCACAGTGTAGGTAAATAACATTATATTATGACATTTCAATATA
Organism: Saccostrea glomerata; assembly: GCA_003671525.1. Taxonomy (NCBI): domain Eukaryota; kingdom Metazoa; phylum Mollusca; class Bivalvia; order Ostreida; family Ostreidae; genus Saccostrea; species Saccostrea glomerata. The sequence goes on along the minus strand of PRKT01000607.1, from coordinate 304,308 downwards.
AAAAAAGTAAAAGGCCACATACGAGGGTTGTCCAAAAAGTTCGTGGACAATGACGTTTTTGTTAAATCTTTATGGTAGATAGTGCAGATTCATTCATCAATAGTAATGAGTAGACAAGCATCCAGTCAAAGATTAATTAATGAGTTCAATTTAGGAAGGCTAGCTAGCATCTTTTTATCTGTATCCTTTGGGTATTAGACAGAAGAACTGCTGGTCAGTTTAAATAGCATACACTGTATGTTAATTGATGGCCAGCCTTTTATTTTCAAAATTAATTTGGTATAAATTAAGTTCTTAAGACTAATTTGATATTGTTTAATATGATGGGCATTTGACAAGGTCTAAATAAATACAACCAGTATAGAAATCTATCAATGATGTTATTTGTTATGATTAATGCCTACACCACAGGGGATGGATAAACAAATATTTTAAGGAATAGAAAAAATCATGGAAATTTTAGAATCAAGGTTTACATGATTTTCTTGCACTCTAAACTGTTTTAAGTTAATTGTAATTTTTTGACGGGCGTATCATGCTGTGGCGTGGCACTTTATTTCTGATGGTGTCCCCCAAAGAAACCCTTTTCCCGGGAATACTTCCCTTTGTGGAGCTTATAATCTTGATATTTGGAAACGCCGTCCCTCTATATATTGTAGTGAAATTGTGTATGTAAACGTATTCCCTATGACCTATCACCCTGACCTCATAGCCATCCACCCGTGCTGGCCAGCATGCTTCCTATCCTCAGTCGAGTCCAGTCCTACCTGTAGTCACCACGTGTGTTACCTGTTTCCTATAATGTTGTATACCTGTACCGTGTTTACCAATATGTAGACTTTGTGTCTTAGTCGTCACCTTATACTATACTTTAAGGTAGGCGACATTATTTCATAGTAAAATGTTCATATTTTACTACATTGGCGTCGCCGGTAATTCGGTGCGGGGTGCATTGAATTTTCATGTTTTATTTACAAAACTCACGTGTGAATTGTCTGTCACTCGTGAGTAAAAACACTCACTTGGAATGTTTTGCATTAAGTCATTTTAGAAAACTGTTGCTTACAGGCGTTAAAATTAACGTTATTTGCAAAGTTCCAAGTTTCCATGTTATTTTTTCACGCGTGAGTCGCATTTGAACACGTGGTGATATCACGGTCCAATTATTTTTGCATTTTCGTTTTTCATTAGTATTTAGTATTATATTTATCGTACAGCGTTTTTTGTAAACATTAGTACGAAAATTTTGAATATTTTCATTACTACTTCGTGTACAATATCGTAAGGTCGTGTTTTGTAAACGTCAGTACGAGAATTTGAACATTTACATTGTCTTGTGCAAATTGCATTATTTTTTTTTTCTTCTCAGTTGATTCAGTTTCGGTCACTCGTGCCACAATGCCTGAAATTCATTCTAAACTGTTTGTATATTTCATTCTTTTGCACGAGACAAATATTTCATTTTTTTTTCTTTTGAAAAATTATTGTCACTCGTGTTGACAATTTTTGAGGAGCGACGTTTTCTTCTCGACTCGTAATTTAATTTGGATATAGAATATTTATATATTGTTGCTTTTTCTCTCTTAGTTCCTTAAAAATATTTTGGGGGAAAGTAGAGAGATATAGTGTTTTTGTTAGTTTTATGTACATGTAGTTTCACAGAGCTAGTTCACTCAAACCGGTTTACCTGTTTTAGCTATATATAAAGATCAAGCGCACGTGCTCGCTTTGAATAATCTTATATAATCTAATATATCGTACATCAGAGGATGCTTGGTTTCCTCCCTGCTGAATTATTGGACGTAAAGACACTGTATTTTCTTGTCTCCATTGTCTTGGTTGTACAGTCCTTGTGTCTGTATATTCTTTATCAAATGTTCATTTATCAGATGCTTTGGACAGAACTTTGGTGCGTAGATAATTATGGAGAGCACAACAAACTAAAACACTTTTTTGAGCCTTTTCTGGTTCCATATCAATTGTGCCTTTAAAAACTCGGAATCTACTAGATAAAATAGCAAAAACATTCTCAACAACTTTCCTTGCCCTTGATAGCTTGTAGTTAAATATTCTTTTTGATAAATCCAGTTGTCTTGAAGGATAGGGCTTCATGAGGTAGGTTTATAGAGGGAAAGCTTCATCACCAACGATAACATAGGGAAGAGGGCTTTCTCTTCCAGGCAAAAGTTTCCCAGGTGATAAATTTAATGACTTGTGTTCTAGAGCTTTAAAAATAGATGAATTAGCAAATATATCCCCATCACTGATTCTACCATTACATCCTACATCAACATATATAAATCTATAATCTGCATCAACCAATGCAAAAAAACAATGCTGAAAAAATGTTTGTAGTTGTTATACATTGATCCACTTTTTATAGGGCATTTTATTGCTACATGTTTTCCATCCATTGCAGCAATACAGTTATGGAAATCCCATTTCTTCTCAAACTGCTTAGAAACTTTATCCCATGCTTCAATTGTATCTGGCACCTGAAAGCAACAAAATATTCTTTTTTTGGATTCAAGCAGTCAAATTGATGATGAAGATTTTGATGGACGAGAAGACACAATTTCTGAAACTTCAAACTTAGATGATTGATTTTCACCACGAAACAGAAGCAGTAAGAGAAAAAGAATAACTTGAGCAGAGGCTGTCATGATAGAGGCTGTATCTGTTCTAGCGAGCTTAAAAAACCGATCACAGCCGAAAGAGTCTGCCCAGGAGATAGATGAGGATGTTGTATTTGGTCAATATGTAACAGTGGAACTGAGAAAAATACAGGATAAAGGAAAAAAAACTTGTATAAAATTTAAGATGCAGTCTCTCCTTTTTGAAACACAATTTGGTTCTGGATCAGAAATGGCCTCTAACAACTTCATTTCAAATGATAGAAACCAAGCAGCTTCTACAAATCGGAGCCAAAGTAATGGAAGTTCCAATTGGATGAATTTGTGTTCAGGGATGATATACACTAACCTTTAATGTTAAATAACAAACAATAAACTAGTAGATTACCTTGATATATTCCTCCTTAAAGACTCTGAATATTGCTTCGCATGTCTCGGGAACTATTTTGGATAATGTGGACACTGGAACTCGGTATAAATATGATTTTGACTGAAAGCTGTCTCCTGTGAAATATGAAATACAATTTCAATGTTATTGATAATCAACATGAAAAAAGTTATCAAATGTATAGAATTCATTAAAGTAAATCTCTCATTTACTTGTTGCTAAGTATCTATCTGAGAGTTTATGACAGTCGTTCAGCTGCAGATATTGCTTCCCGCATGCATGTGTCTCGTCTCCTTATTACCGGGGATACCTTTTGAAGTAGATCATCAAATCTGCTTTGTCCATTCTTACAAAATTTATGAAGCCATTTTGGTCTTCCTCAGCTAGTTCTTTTGCTAATGCATGGTACGCACCATGCTCTTTTCGACGTCCTAACCAAGGTCTCGTCCATGTTCTTCTGTTTCTTCTACGATTGTTTAAATGATAAGCAGTGGCTATCATTAAAACACAAATGGCTACTAAATTATCATCATCCTCCATTGCGAAATATAAACAAAAAAAATTTTTGGAGGAAAATATTTATGAACTTCATGTCTGACAAATCATACCGTGTAAATGAAACACTGGAGTCAGATGTGAAATCACATCGTACAAGTCAGACCGTGTTAATAGGCCTTTAGCCAATAACTTTTTTGAATATGTATAAGGAATTATATATTAGTTGGGAAGCAAAACAAATTTACAATCAAACATTTAACAATCAATTAAATAGAAATCCACTACTGCTTGATTCATTTAATTGAATGTGGAATTAATACTTCATAAAATACTAGAGTTAATTGAATAATAAAATTAAATAAAATTCAGAGAAAAAATGAACCAATTTTTTTCCATTGCATCTTCAGTTGATAATAAAAAATACATCACAATTTCAGGTTACAACATATTTTCCAATGTTTATCTGAATGCACTAAGCTCTATATACTACTTCACACAATACTTATTTTGTAAAGTTTCCAATACTTATTTTGAGAAGTTTCTAATACTTTCCCATCTAACTGTTTACATATATTTACAGTTTCTTTATTATAAAATCTCGCAAGTGTCCTTTTATTTGTCCAACCTACTTTGAACATTATATCGTCTAAAGGACAACCCATGGCGGCCGCAGCGGACGTGGAGGCAGCCCTAGTACAATGCGCAGAATACACACACGTGTCCGCGCCACTCTGCTGTAGAACGTTTCTTAACTATCACGCAAGGGTGTCAGATGACACCGCTGCATGTGGTTTTTGACTAATTAGAGTCGAAGTTGATCAGAAGTCTAAGATTTGCTGTCTCTTGTCTTTAATATACTGTCTTAATTTGTTCTTCAGATGCAATGCAAGATGAATTTAACGTTTTCTTGTTTCTTTTATTGCTTCTTCTGAAGGATGAAACATATTTCTCCATTTTTTGAGGAGATAGCCTTCAATATTTGTTTCATTTTTCCAGAAGTTCTCGGAATAACCTAAATCGGTTGTTTTTTTTTTGGATTTTGTACATTTGGAACATGTATTGCGATATCCTGGACTAGATCTGGAGGTAGGAAACGAATACTCGTATCATGTGTACAAAGAAAGAATTTGAAAAGCTAGAAACAATTGTGAAATCTTAAGGAAACATGTTTGACTCTGTAAACGAAGACACCAAATCCAACAGATATATGGTCATTTGGAACATAAACAATATTGAACAGTGTAAAACTGACCAGAAGTAAACAAACCAATAATTACAGACTTTTAAAGAAAGAAATAACAATCTCCGAGACTCTTTGGTAGATTTGAAGGCGCGTTCCATGCGCGATAATCTGGTGGTTTCATGAGTACCAGAACGAGCATGGGAGGACACTGAGCATGTGCTCCAGAATTTTCTACGACGAAGGTAGAAATTGGACTACCTTATCGATTTTGAAAGAGTGCACAGGATGGGCAGATATGATGAATTAATTGAATATCCTAGTAAAATCGGGATTTCGCCACCGCTCCTACAGCTGAGAGGAACAGTGACAACAGCACCTTTGGCTGGGTAAATAGGACGCCGAATAATCGCAACCCAAAGAGAGCGCGGCTAACCTCTACGCCAGAAAATACAAATCAGGGACACAATGGAGAACAGAACAATGTCAGCTTCCTATCCCTAAATGTGTGTGGAATTAAAAATAGACAGAACTACAGCGAATTCCAAAAATATTGTTTCACAATTCGATATAATGGGGCTCACTGGAACCAAACTGACTACTCAGATAATATTTGTTTAACAGGATTTTTAACATACATTAAAAATGGACACACAATAAAAAATACATCAGGCGGTATTTTAGTTGCAATCAGAGATGAGATTGTAAAATATGTAGTTTATCAAAACTCATTGTAAATATGTTTTATGGTTTTGAATTTGCAAAGTTCTCTTCAACACAAATGAAGATTTATTATATCCCCCGCAAACGAAGTTTAAAGGAGGGGGGGTATATTGGAATCACCATGTCCGTCCGTTCATCTGTCTGTAGACGAGATTTTGTCCGGACCATTACTCAGAAACTGTTGAAAGGATTTGTCTGAAAATTCGTACACATAGTATTTACCATATAAAGGTGTGCACCAGATATTTTCATCTTGATTGGATGATTATTTTGAATTTTACAGGTGTTTTTTTTTTATTTTGTGGTTTGGTGCAGTCCGTTTCTCTGAAACTTTTGTAATAAATCAATTATGGAATTATTAGAAATTCATATAATGAAACATGGCAAAATTTTGCAATTCAATATATCACAAAAAACTTATTTTAAACTGCAAAACAATGTATATTGAGTTAGTTAACCTGAATCTTAAATCACAAAATAAAAAGAACTATTTTGTGACATTACACCAAAATCCTTCCTGCATCTATCAAGATTTTTTTACTTACCATGCACAATAGCATCAGTGCTTGTTGCAGCTTTGTGTACTGGCTGACAAGCAGCCCCCTGACCATGGTGTGGTTCTTCTTCCCTGCAAATATACTGAAAACTAGAGTGGTTTTAAAAAATTTTGAACCTTCTAAATTCTTGTTATCCCTATTAGCATGAGTAGTGTTTAATTCCTATCATTCTTATTGATGCACAAAATATCATATTTTAAATAAAACATATCATTGTAAATTTGTGTACTAATGATTGAATATGCAGAATAAAATATAAATTAAATCTTCTGTGATTATTTTAATTACAATGTGAACATACCTTTTCTTTTTTAGTGTGTGAACTTTTACTTACTTTGTACGTACAGTCACTTAGTTAGAATAATCTATCTGTGTCTCAGGACAAGCCCTCACCACAGTTAGAATACCACCAATATGTATACTTGCAATGTTATGTAGCAAAAGTTAAACAGGGTCCATAGGAAATTTATAAATTTAATGATAGAACATTCTATCTAACAGTAACTGTAAATAAAAAAAATGTTAACTCAAGACTTGCAAATAAAATACCTGTACACAGTGGTCATGTTGTCCTTAAGAATAAGGGGTTGTACTGGCGAATTTACTTGGCAATTATGCTGATTAAAGTGAGATAATGATAAAAATAACGAATTGCATCCAGGGCAATGCAGAAGCTCAAGAGAGGCCATCGTCAACAGACAGATAAAAAGTAAAGGACTATCTTCTTTATCCAGAGAGGTGATATGACGCAATAAGCCGTCAAATATGACGTATAAAGGTGGGAATACTTATCACGCAGTTTGCGTTTAATTACCAAAGGATGTACATAAACAACTGTTTATTCTATATGTGTGGAGAAAATTCGGAGTAGTTGTACGTTACATGTTCAATTAAAAAAATCATATAGAATTAACTATAAACGGATACTTATCCTGTAATTTGTTGGTGGGTGTACTCCATAATTAATTTTTATGCACTGATGTTGCAGTTTATCAGAGTCTAAGGAAGAAATCGCCGTTTTGTAGTATCTGTAATTCTCCTCTCGTTGACACGACGCCATATTGTTTCTGAATCGGCAATGGTAAAATGCGTGACCGCAATTGCTTGCCGGCAACGCGCGTTCCATTATCCGGCGTTGGCGGCAACATCGGCAATTCCGGCGTTGCCTGTTTAATGGAAAGCGCCCTTTGTTTCATTCATTAAGAAACATCATGAGCAATTATATTTCACTGCAAATTTTTGTAAGTAAATTGTGAACACCTCTAGATCCATAAGGTATTTGTGCATTGGCACCTTCTCTTAAAGATCCAGCGGGGGGTATTTGTCCCTATTGGACAGTTTTAGTTATTTGGGGTTATATCGCCCCCTGTAGGTAGTAAATACTCTCTTAATGATTGTTTTCTTGAAATAGAACATGAAATGATTAATTTAGCAAATGACAATGGGCATGTTTGTTTCATGAGAGATTTTAATGCCAGAACTGGCCATCTTTCTGATTATTTTACCTTAACTCTATTTTCCAAGTATAAAAAATCTATTTCGTTCGGGGAAGGGGGGTTTACACATTTAACTTTGTGAACTTCATCCCCCCCCCACCAGGATATGCGCAAGATTAGCACGCATGTATGTCATGTGTGTTAAATTATTATTATAACAATCAGTATTATGGAGTAGATTATATATGCTTACATAGAAGATTTAATAATTGATATAATCAGAGTAACGTTTATTTGCTTGTCAAGAGATTTCTCGATGGGATTTTTTTGCGTGAGGTTGACCCCCCTGAAAACAATTCCTGGATCCATGTCTGCTATTCAAGGTGAAAATAAATCTCCGTAAAGAAAAGTATAAGGTAAAATACAATCAATTCTTGAATTCTAATTTACCTATTTATAATTATTTATTAAATGTACCTGGGCTACAACTGCTACCCGACAGGGCATGTTAGAGCATCAGTACATTGCACTCAATAGCCTGAGATTGTGTTGAATATTTCCTCGGAGAAATGCCTCCCATATGAGATAGATGAAGTTGATTTCCGTTTCCAAATGACAGTCTTGGTTAAACGGAACCTTTGCAACAATTTCCCTTTCTTTAAAGAAATAGAAGACTGTGTCCTATCCCACATTCCTCATTATTATTATTCTCAGAAATCCACTCACAAGAGTGAAATGGTAAGTATTAATTTTTTACGTTAAAGTTTGAATTATAAGTGAGATATATGTATGTATAAATATTTGTATGCAGTATGAATGAAAATATTTTTTAATATACTCCTAGGTGTTTTAGATAAAGACGAAAGTAAAATTGGAGATGCTATCGGGATTGTCAATGAGTACCATGAGTACGTTCCACTCAAACCCGATGGATCTCCATCAGATCTTGCCCTCAATGCTGATGGATTTAACTGTTAGAGAGTCAAAGATTCACAGAATGCACACATTAATGGAACAAAGAAGTGGCTACAACTGCAGGGACTTGTTCAAATCATTCAAGAATGGTACAAAAAATGACTTCACCAGGTTGGTTTCTGAAAATTAATTCTATAAAACTGTTTATAATACTAGGAGACTTTTTGTTCACGGAACAATAAGAGGTCTTTCCACCTTCTTTAAATTTCATTTTTTTTTTAATATTTACCTGTTTAAATTAAATGCATATAAAAGTATTTTAAAAAATTAAAGTTTTGGGAATGACCTTGACCTTGAAAAAATCTTCAAGGTCAAAGGTCAAGAGTCAGTTTGCAATTAACCCCATGCCTCTACGCCTTATGATTATAAGGATATGAGGCTTCATAATAAGCACATAGACATTAAGGGGTGATAACTTATGTAAGGAGTCATCAGATTGTTTGCACTGAAACTCTAAAGTTGTGTCTAAAGACCCTTAAAACATTAGTGAAGGTTTCATGTCTCTACGATTTACAGTTTCGAAAGAGTAGCGATAACACAAGGGGCAATAACTTTTAAAAGGGTCAGACTTAGGGGACAAGAAGGAAATCTTCGAAAGAGTTTCAAGAGAACATATTAAAGACAAAAGATAGATTGTATATGTTTAAGGATTTAAGAGCTTTAGAGCATAAGAGCTTTAGAAAGAAATTTATTTCTCAAATTTGGAATGACCTATGACCTTGATATAAATTTGAAGGCCAAAGGTCAATAAATTTTATGCAGTTGGTTTCATGTCTCTACGACTTCTGGTTTTGAAAATCTTAGAAATTTATAAACTTTCAGGGGCAATAAAGTCATTTAAGGGGTCAAAGACCTTTCACAATAATTAGTCTGAAAAGTCTCCTAAATTAGTAGAAGACGTTGGTGAAGGTTTTGTGTCTCTACGTTTAATGGTTTGGAAGGAGTAGCGATAACAAGCTTAAAGGTGAAAGGGGCATTAACTGCAGAAGGGGTCGAAGTTCAAACATAGGGGTCGTTTTTCGGAATAACTTTAGATTTCCAGTATCATGAACTAAAAAGTTTTTCGATAAGTCTTACGGTCTCAAAAGCTGAGGTCAGAAATAAAATAAAAAAACATAAGCATTTCAATAGGTCAGAAAGGTGGAAAGACCTAATAATAAACAGAACAATTTCAATAGGTCTTTCCACAGAAAGGTGGACCTAATAACTTTTGAAACGTGATTTTTTAAAATCATGCCTATCGATGAACCATTAGATTTATGTAGAAATAAAGTATTTTCACTGTTTGTAATTTTATCTCGGATTAATGGAACTGCGCATGAAAATCATCCGCACCTCTGAATGAAAAAATGACACTTATTGGTTTATTGGAAGCGTTTACAAAGAGGGGTCGGCATTTGGGTGGGGAGGGGGTATTTATATTAGGTCATAATCATCGCTCAGCGCCGTCACGATCTGTCGGGGCATTCACTCGGCCTGGTGAGGTGAAATTTCTTGGAATTGAACTTCGGTATGTTGGGAACTTCCACATTTCTGACACTGTGTTTAAATGGCTTGGTTCATTAAATATTACTCCCGAGTCCAAAAATACATGTTAATTCAATACGGCGCTTAAACTATACATGCAAATCAGTACATATAATGTATGACTGCATACAGATTAGATAGATCGCATGATTAACATTTACTAAAAAGTTCTGAAATCATTGGATTTTGTTAATAAACATTTGAAAATAACAAAGAGTATTCAAGATCAAAGCCCATATAACAATACAAAATATAAGCAGAGCACACACGGACCTCTAAAACATCAGAGGTGATATCAGGTGCCATGGGGGAATGAGCATCCCCTGCCTACCGGTCACAACCGCCGTGTGCTCCTTGTCATAATCGGGAATTAATCGAAAAATCCAGTGTCAATCCAGTGTATAAATAATGGACTAACAATTATAAAGAAAAACGTCGGTCAGCATTTAGACTTACTAATTTATCATGTTGTAAATTTTGAATTTACTAGGGGGGGGGGGGGGGGGGGGTAAATGCAAAATTTACAACATGATAACTCTCCGATCCAATTCGCTGTAGCAGCTGTGGAACAAGGAGGAGGGGGGTATCTTGAAAAGATAAATGAATTTTTCATATCATTTAGGTGAAAAACCTATTTCGGTGAAGTGGGGGCAGCAGTTCTATTTTACTAATTATATAAACCTTCAAATCTTAAGACTTTTCATATCAACTTAACAAGAGTCGGCGTTTTCTAGGGTCGGGGATCCAAAGGTCAATTTTAGTTGGCTTAGCATATACCCCTCTAAATCTGCACGTGTAGCATACATGATCGGCTTAACTAGTATCTGGTTATGTGATGATTATCACATCAGAACTTGACTTAGATATAATTATTTAATTTCAATTTGTGGAACATCTGTAAAGTGTGAATGCAATAGCATCTAGCTTAAAACATGAACCAAATTCAATCATTTGTAAGTTGTTGCATGATGCTCAGGTGACCTATAAGGCCCGTGGGCCTCTTGTTTATTATTTAGGCCTAAAACCCTTCCTTATCAAAATGTCTTTAATTGGCATAGTGGATTGGATTTGGTGAGTAAATCCCCTTTTATGCAATGTAAGATTTTTCTTTTTTGAAACAGTTTTTATTGTAATTTTACAGATTTTATCCTAACTTGAGGAGCTAATAAACTAGTAAAGCAGAGCATCAAGTTGTTTATTTCATAAAGTGGAAGACATTATTAGAAACCTTTGGACAATAGTCTGTTTGCAAATTTTCTTCCCCTTGTTTTGAACAAGCATTTAGAGTAATCGTTCTTAAAACACAGAAGAGGGCCACCACTGGTTTCGATTGACAGAACATACTATCGATTTTAAATACCTGTCGTTTACCTGCGTTACAAGATTCTTTGCGAGCAAGGGGCGGGATTGTGTCGGGCTATAACAAAAGCACCTTGAAGGAGATCGCTAAATTTACCTATTGACCCAAAGATTCAATTATAATGACATACAATCAAAACTGAAGAAACCCGGCCTTTAAGATGTAGACCCTTTAAAAATTGAAGGATATACGTCAGGTGTCAGACTCGAGAATGTTTTTAATCATTTGATATGTAATAAAACTGATTATGATGGACGAAAACTGAAAGGTTACAAAATCTTTGAAGACTGCAGATTGTCTTCTGACGGACATAGAGAGAGTCTTTTGTTTAACCCCCTTCATTTTTTAAGATATTAAGGATTTTTTTTCAGTGAGTCTCACTTGGCTGCACAGAAATGCAAACCCTTTATCGCGATTCGGTATCCGTTATTGGTTTTCACATTTACAACAGAGTACTAGATTTACCGCTTTTTGACAGGTGATACATCTTGTTCAGTAATACTTTAAATACATGAATAAGTTTTTATGTACAATTGAATTCATTTAAACCTCGAAAATGAGCCTGAAAAGTTTGAAGTTTCTGTGCACCGGTAGAAAAGAAATCGCTAAAAATCCAAAATCCGGAACCTTCGGAAAGACTAGATTTACCGTTTGCCCTTATATCTGCTACTGGTGTTTGAACTTCTCTCTGTCTTGCATATGACCATTTCTTGGAGACGAATTCGATCGCCAATTGTTGTAATTCCAAAACTGCTCAATTGTTCATCGCTTAAGCTTAATTATCAACATCTATTCTCTCTTCTACAAATCTATCAATCACCTTCGGACCAACCTTTTGTTCCTCGAGGATGCTTTTGAATGTGATTTTGCTCCATTCTTAAACTAGTTTACTAATAAACGGTATCCCGATCCCGATGTTATACCTATTTAAAAATCATCTTCATATAATGTTGAAGAATCGGCATATAATGACAAAGTAGTAGCATACATGTATAATGACAAAGTAGTAGCAAATAATGACAAAGTTGTAGCATATAAAGACAAGTAGTAGCATATAAAGACAAAATAGTAGCATATAATAACAAAGTTGTAGCAGATAACGACAAAGTAGTAGCATATAATGACCAACTACTAGCATATAATGAAGAAGTAGTAGCATATAATGACAAAATTGTAGCATTTTATTACAAAGTACCATCATATAATGACAAAATACCAGCATATAATGAAAGTTCTCCACATAAAGCAGTTACGGCGTTCCATACGTGCCCACTTATAGGACACAAGTACTTTACTCATTATTATCCATACTTATTGCTGCAGACCTAAAAAACATATTTCATTTAACGTTTTATCAACATAAAACTATTTCTATGATACATGTACGTACAAATGTATACCACAATAAAAATAAAGTCAAACCTCACTATCTACAACATGATGGGTATTTAGGATTGAGAGAAAAAATTGAGATATGTAAGAATTTGACATACTAAAGGAAAAATACCTATATGGTAAGTGTTTTGGACTTAAAATGATTCAACATTTATGTAAACATCTTCGCTAGCCAAGGTTTTTCGGTTCGCACCGCTCCCCATAAACCCTTGGCCGATATGCACTCTAAAACGCCGGTCACACATAGCGCCATCTGTAAATTCTTCAAGAAGAACGATAATTCTGGTTGAAGCAAACAGCCAATGAAATTTTAGCTTTTATGTATGTTTCGGAAGAAAATCATACACAATATGGCGACCTCTATTGAAACAGGATTTGGAATATTAAATGCTTTCCAACAAGAAGCGATAAATGCTTTAACCCACAGACGTGGCGTGTTCATAGGAACGAAAACGGGTTTACTCGATGCGTTAGAATATCCTCGAAAACCTCCCAAAAGTTCAAGGACCTAAATTGAAAACATTTATTTCATTGGTCCACGGTCGGCTACAACTCTCCAATGAAAATTGACCGGCGTTTTACAGTGCATATCGGCCAAGGGTTTACGGGGAGCGGATCAAAAACCCTTGGCTAGCGAAGATGACATGTATACAGTAAAATATGCTTATAACAATGTACTGGGAGACTAAAGATTTTGCTTCGTTGAGACCTCAAGTGTATTATTATTATTTGGCAATGCACTTGTATTTCAATTTAAAAAAACACCCTTGGTTTTTATCAATGTCACTTACCTCTTCTTTTAGCTTCCATGTCTTCTAGGCAAGCAATCAAGTCACTGTAATCATCTTTCTTCTGTACCTCTGTCTCTGTCATCTTCAAAACTGGTTTGGAAATACCTTGCAACAAATATTTAAATAAATACAGGTCCCTTGGATGAAAAAAAATTCATAAATGATACCTTATTTATCCATTTTTTTAATAATTCACAGCGTGACCACATGTACTATGTACATATATAAGTTATTTAAAATCTATTGTTATACCTTCATAAATGTTTCTTATATTGTATACATGTAAAACATGTATAATTCTATACTGAAAAAATTGTAACATTTCTGATGTTTTAATTAGCAGTCATAAAACATTTGATGTTTGACCTCAGAGTGAGATGTTAGACCTGTCGATGAGATGTTGGACCGCTTAGTTCAGACTCATAGTTTGGGTGGGTTAGCTATTCCTATAATTCTGCTTCAGACAAATTTGTAGATTACTGATTGGATAAAAACTAATCACATGACGCCCTGAAATTTTCCGTATAACGTCGCCGTCAAGGAGTAATATGAAAATCGGGCATGCTATTCCGTTCGAAGTTTTGTTACTGTCAATAAAAATGGCAGTTAAGAAAAAGTTTTAGTAAAATTTCTCGTAACAATATTTTATGTTGATTGTTATTGGATTAAAACTTGATATTTTCATAATATGCACATAGATTTTTTTAAAATTTAAAAAGGTCTTCATCGGGATAAATTCGTAACACAGTTAGTTAGGAACCAAATACCGAGTCATGTAGGGTGTGAAATAGAAAATCCGTATTTGGACTCGGCTTGGCCTCACCCGATAAGGATTTCCATTTCACACTCTGTATGACTCTGTATTAGGTCCCCTAACTGACTTTGTAACTAATAATATGCATTTACACAGAACTTAACAGAATTTACCAAGTTTAAACCACAGTGTAGGTAAATAAAATTATATTATGACATTTCAATATAAAAAAAGTAAAAGGCCACATACGAGGGTTGTCCAAAAAGTTCGTGGACAATGACGTTTTTGTTAAAATAAATGGTTCTATATGCATCTATTGTATACCAAAATATTTCTCATGAAAAAATAAGTCAGAATGATTTAATTTTTATTGATGAAACTTAATATTTTGGTACAAATCGGGGTCTTTAAAGATAGCAGATTGTGCGCACGGCCCAGTCTGACGTTACGCTAATTTCATTATAGCGTCAAACATTTGGATTTTGACTTAACACATGTTCATGACACACACTACATTTCTTTTTTAGGGCGCAATGCACTTCGAAGTGCTAGCAATAATCTTAAAGTATAGATTATAATTTATTTAATTTTTAAAATTCAAAACAATGCACACAAATTTACGAGCGTCATCTAAATTAACAGTTTGTATACCCAAACTGAACAGCCCAGTCCGACACTGCGCTAGATTTAAAACAACGTCATGAATAGAAATCTCCATTTACAGTTAATTACATGTGTTTTTAAATTCTTGTAGTGTCTTCGAATTTGCACACAATGTTGAAAAATCGTATATACGAGGGTTGTCCCAAAATTCCGTAGACAAGCGTTGTTTTGTAGGATCCCTATGTCATACATTAATGAAACTTCGTATACAGATTAAACTAACACTATCTAACAAATTTATGGACAAATATGGAGTAACTACACAAAATATTCCAATTTTAAAGACACATTTCATTGTCTGGTGTAGGAAGGCGGCACAATACCCCAAAGTTGCAATTAAATTTTGGTATATTATATTTAACATCCTACGGAAAAGTGATTACTACCTTGTAATTTTTTAATAGAAGTGAAAATTCTCAATACTGCTTTATTAACTATATTTCCTCAAATTTTGGTGTTTATGCTTCGATAAATATGAATTTTATAACGTTTTATATACATTGGGTTGAAATCCGACTTTTTGAAAAATGGCGGCTGCATTGGCACAGGCGGCGCACTGGACTATGTTCAAGTGTTTTGATCCTGAATTCACTCTTACAGAAATGTGCCAGTCATAAATGTTTGGTAGACTAGGAAACTTTTTCTCGTTCTAAGTATTTGAAATGACTAAAACAGTTTCTCTATGTAAATGTGAATAACAGTAACTAAAATAAAAGACAGGTCTAAGAAATGGGCAAGAGTTCCATTGTGCGACTCCATTAGAGAAAACAGACGAAAAGCCTGTAGAAATATTGCGTTTTCAATTAATTATTTCTTTTATACATGTACTTGCAATACTTTGTTTATATACTTTAATGTCTGATAGTATTATAGTAATTAAGATATTTCACATTTACAACTATAACCGTTTCGTTTAATTTAAGAATTTGATTCTGGTAATTGAAATATTTTCTTCAAAAATTTGAACCGTTGACATTTGTATTTTTTGACGTTGCAGATTGCTCCGGGTGTTAGAGAACGGTATCAGTTTAAATCTAATAACTCAAAAAGTTTTCAAGTAAACCTGATAAAACTTCATGATTTATCTGCCAAGAACATGCATCATCCACCCTGAAAATTTAATAAAGATACTTTAATTTCTTTAAAAGATATGAGCTCAGTCTACGAAATTTTGGGACAACCCTCGTACAAATACCAAATCGATACATTCAATATATTTCAATAATTTTGAGTTATTTTATCAAATATCTTGTCTCTTACATCGTTTCAACCGTTATAAAACTTAATTTTTTGACCGGACGCTACCCCGTATCGACGGACGACGTCTCTTTTTCTGCTGAATTTTGACACGTACTTGCTAAGGTTTTCTTTGTGTATTTTCGTTGTCTATATAGTAAACAATATTTAAGATATCATTAAATGATAATAACCTCTTTATTTGTGTTACATAAAATTTTTATTAATTTTTGACTTGTTTTATTTAGAAAATAATCATTTTAATCCACCCTCTTTATATCAGAGTTTACATCATTTTAACCTTGGTCAGTGCGCACTATCCGCGACCTCTAAAGACCCCGATTTTTACAAAAATATTACGTTCCATCAATAAAAAAAATCATTCTGAGTTTTTATTTCACAAGAAGTATTTTGATATACATAAGATTTATATAGAACCATTTATTTTCACAAAAACGTCATTGTCCACGAACTTTTTGGACAACCCTCGTAACAAAACATTAATTGACTGGATTTTTGGGCAAGATGTATTTTGGCTATCCATGGAACCAAACCGTTTGCATTTGGCTTAACGGCCTCAGGGAAACGGTTTGATTCTAGGATCTGACAAAACGCATGTTGCCCTCAAACCCAGGGAATGAATGTGCAGTATAAAGATTTCAAAGAATTCAAACTCACTAGACTCTGTTTGTTCTTTTTCCTCTTTCTTCCTCTTCACAATATGTTTTCCCTCATCAAATAGATTAACATATTTTTGGAGAGCCATCTTGTTTAGCCATCTGTCATCTGAACTTTTGGGTTCTCCAGAGGTCTCAATGTCTGCAACGATGAAAGCTACCCATTCTGGTGCATTCCCCAACAACCATTTGAACGTGATTCCCCTGTAACCAATCTGACATTGTTTACTTGTGTACTGTATACAGGGTTATTTTCGCCCTTTCACACTTGCAAACAATTTTGCCCGTTTTAAATTCGCCCAGTCACAGTTTTGTTTAAGAAATTATACTGTATTCATTGAATTCGCCCCGTTTTAAATTCGCCCAAATGAGAGTAGGGCGAAAGGGTCGAAAATAAAACGGGGGCGAAAATTTCCCTGTATACAGTATTTGAATTGATAAAAGTCAAATATGCAATATAAATTTTAACTTTTTTGTTTCTCTTAAATTAAAAACTTGGATTATGAAATATATATTGAACAGACTGCAGAAAGTCTGCTTATAATCAAGTATTAGATAGATATTTAAACAATTATATAATTACTTCTACCGAAACTGTCCAAACTGGAGTGTGTACTGGTCAAGGAGATGCTTGACATTCGTTACATCCCCACCCTTCCTGATTTTTTTGGGTTTTGGCTTTTTTCTATTTGTGTTTAAGGGTAGACTATTGGGTTTTCTTTTTAGTGAGGTTCTTGCAGAATTTGCTCCATTTGTAGGTTCAGTCCAGAGTTTTTGGGTCTTCTTCTCGATATATAAGATCTGTTCTAAAGTTTTCTGGCAAATATCTTCCACGTCTGCTGTGTTATTAACCAAATAGAGATCTAACTGGCTGTCATTCAGGACAGAAATTGATGCTAAGGCCTGGCAGAATCCTCTTTGTTGGAGGTTATTATTTCATCACTTGTACATGTGCTTTCAGGTGGACTTGCAACTGGATGTTCACTATGCTCTAGTGAATCATACATGTGCTCTTCAGGACTAGAGGAAGAAGGCATAGAATGTACTTCAGGTTGTTGTAAAATATCTCCATCAAGGTTGAAAGGGGGATTGTTCTTCTATTCTTCTTGAAGATCATTCCAGCTACAGTCAGGTACACTGCTAGCATATGTTTGCAAGGCAGTTGATGCATGCTGTAATCAACACAAGTACAAATAGGTTGTATACTTGTGATGATTACAGAATTAGATATTTCCCGACTCTACACTATGGACAGCAAATTTTTCTTCTCCTAGCTCTTCAGTATTGCTCGGAGGGATGGTTTGAATATGTGGTGGTATTCTCTTTAGACGATTTTCAACAAACACCCAAGGTTTGTTATAAAGGAATGTTGAAACACTATCTGCATATTTTCTGCAATACTCTAAACATTGAATGTTGTTGTTCAAGTAACTGAAAAAAATAAATTAATCATACGAACAAGAACAAACTCGCATGTTTTAACTAATTAGTATATGAGGTTATGAATGGAATCTCAAACACTTGTATTAAATATTTATCACGATGCAATTACTCTAAACAATTTCTCTTTTTCTCTCAAACAAATGCAGCTTATACTTAAAGGAATTCATTGTCTGTGAAAAGAAGAATAAAATAAAATTATTTTCACTGTCCAATAAACTGAATTGTCTTTTCAAAATTTCTGAAAAGCTAAATTACGTTATATTTACAAGAAGGAAATGTCCCAATGTTAATAATAAGACTCAGCAAGTATCTATGGTAACTGTCAGGTAAGAATTTGGTTACAAGAGCTGTCACGTAGGCACACAGACTCCTTAAATGAAGTGTGATAAGTAACCTCTCTTAAATTCTTGGTGTTTTCTCTCTAGAGCATTGGTTATTATTATTATTTACTGTTTCATCACGCAATGCTTTCACCCATCGCTAAAAAATGGAATTTTACAATTTCTTAAAAAATTATCACAATAATAAATATTTAATGTTTTATATAATTGTAAAATAAACATCTGAAAATAAAGATAAAGTAGCTTACATTTGACACTAACAACCACTTTTTCTTGAACCAAGTCCGCATTTTTTAGTTTTCCTGTCAGTGTGGATGCCCTTGTAAGTCATCAACAGCCTCTTAATAAGAGCACTCAGACGGAGAATTGGCAATTTTTCTTATTCTGAAATCATATCATATTTTGTCTTTTTGATTTAAAACATTTTATAAATAAGTGAAATCCATACAAAATGTATAATTTCATATATATTTCATATTTAAATAAACTTCGAAATTAAAATTTCTAAGTGCAGACATGGAAATTGTAAATAAAATAAATTGAATTGAAATAAATAAATTTAATTCCTACAATTCTATTATTTCATCTGGTAATGGCCAACTTCATTCTTGATTTGCTTCATCTAATGCATCCAAGCATTCTCACGGTGAAAATGCACATAGATACACAAAACAATCTAAAAAATATATAGTTGCAATGCTAAGTATTCAATTTATCGATGGAAGTCTTCTTATCATATCACTTGTAAGAAAACATAATTTACAATTATGAAAATAAAGAACATGTGTAGATGATAGAACTGTGATACAAAGTAAATGTTTCTTACCTTGAAATGCCTCTTCTATGGCAAGAACCTCTTTTTCATTATAATCCGTAATAAATAGTTTGGTGACCAATTGGGAATCCATTGTTTGAGCTTATTTAAACCTTTTTTTATACAAGACTCTCCTCTGATGATACGAGGAAGGAGCCATATATGGAGTGCCCAACATTAGTCGGCACACAAAGAATAAAGGCAGGGCATATTTGGATGTTTTGAATGTGGCATCCATTATGCACACATCTCCATACAATTTGTCGATCAGGTCCTTGATGACACTCCTTAACCATGCACTTTATATTAATGTAAGGTGTTCCAGCAAATCAACTGAAGGACCCACAATCTCCTGGCAATCCTTCCAAAGAATCTTATGTCTTTTTGAAGATGTAATACTTGAAAAAAATGCATTAAACTTGAAACCACAAGTTAATAATGACTTACAAATAATTTTTTATAAGAAATTTTGCCTTTTTTACTTAGATGTCAAGTTACACAGTTGCGATAATACAAGACAAGTCTTGTAATACCCAGTAGACCGTATCAATAGCTATGGGTAGTAGTCTCTTACCTGTCTTGAAGTACTACGTTGACCGTATCAATAGTCTAGGGTACTTATCTCTTACCTGTCTTGTAGTATTCGGTGGGTCGTATCAATATCTTAGGGTACTGATCTCTTCCCTGTACTGTAGTACTCAGTGGACCGTATCAATAGCCTAGGGTACTTTTCTCTTACCTGCACTGTAGTACGCAGTGGATCGTATCAATAGCCTAGACTAATGGTCTCTTGTCGGTCTTGTATTCAGGGAAATTGCGTTTTACTGTACTCTCTAACAGACGCTTCCTTCGAAACAATATATACACGGTCACCTCTCAAAGTCATTGATGAATAAAAAAATCCGTAGACTCTTCATATCTCTTGTCGTAATATCAATGAGGTTATCCATTTTTCGCATTCTAACAATAACCCCCACTCTTCTGGGAACCATTTGAAAGCTTGTGTTACCCCTGTTCTTATTAAAGACCATCTCTTAAATATTGCTAATAAAATAAAAAAAAAAAAAATAAAAACGTAAACATGACTTTTTCACAACAGACGACCAGCAAATACAGTTACTTCTTATGCATGCTTCAATAATGTCGCGTAGAAACGTCCAAGTACTGATACTGAATCTTAAAATTGTGAATTAACTTAAAATTCCAGCAAGACTTCCTAAGTTATTTGTTTGACTTTCATCTAGAGTTAATTTACCTATTCTATTAATATTTCTTGGGTTTATTAGATACTCCCCAAAAACAAAAAAAAATAAAGTACATGTATTGATTTAATCCAAGCTAAAAAAAATACTGGACCTAAGAAGTTGTTTTGAGACCAGTGCATGTCTATACTTGGAAGCTGGTTGATACCCATTAGAATGTGGAGGCCAAAGTACGCCTTGACTTCCAGGGCAGCAGTGTCAAACCAGTCTGCGTCAGGGTGACCCCTTTTCTCGAAGTCATGAGCAGCATACATGTTGGTTTCAATGAAAACTTTCTTTAAAAAATCCTCTGAAAACATCAAATAGACATAATTTAGAATACTGCAGTCGGCGACAAATTGTACATCCGTATCAGATGATTATTTGTATATTGTTTAACGCCGGTTAGGCAATATTTCAGTCATATTTCGGCGGATAAGTTTGTTTAATAACCGGTTTTTAAAAATATTTTGGTTTCTCTGGCGGCCTGCAGTGAGCCTACTCTTTTTCAAACTCCAGAAAAACGATCTTCTACGTGCCAAGGGGGTTGTTATCCTGACACGGGGCGCCATTTAATGTTCCATCCGACGGACTTAAAATTTAAAAGATATGTTAACTTTAAAAAATAAAATGATCAAAATATTTCTCATAAAAATAGCTTTTATCATTTCTACATGTATATTTTTGTAAAACTCAGTTCATGTAAATATTTCAGAATTGTATGCACCTTAACATTTGTGAAAAGTTAAAATGTAGTTTTTGAATTACAAAAAAAAGTCTGCTTCGAATAGGCGAAAAATCAGAACATTGCAATAAAATATGATTTATAGTTATCGGACAGTCACAGTATATACATTCTGGCTGACACTCCCGATTAAGTAAGTATTCATGCATAATTTTAGAGTGACCAATACGTATTCTTGATATAATTACTTCGTCTTGGCGTTTCAGACGGAAGTCACATGATTTGTTAACTCTGTTTTCAATAGCTTAAAGCTTACTTTCATCACAAAAATTCCAATAAATTTGCCAAAGATAATCAACATCAATTTTAACGAGATATTTCAAATCGGTGTAAGGAACTTTGATAAAGTAATTTCATGTTGAATTGTTTTTTTTTGCTGCACTGTCAGCCCTAGTGTTGCTAGGAATGTTTTACCCTGTTGAATGAAATGATAATGCTGAATTAATATATCAAAAATGTATTGGTGTGATCAAGATTCTTATTTGTAATGGATTGTGAGCAAGAGAGGGAGTCCGAAATATAGTAAATGTGTTGTCACTAGTAGCAATGCCGAAGCAAGGGGGAGATAACTTTCCACATTTCCTCAACCTCGTTTTGATTCCGTAGTCCGTCGGATGGGACGTTAAATGGTGCCCCGTGTCAAGGATAACAACCCCCTTGGCACGCAAAAGATCGTTTCTCTGGAGTTCGAAAAAGAGTAGGCTCACTGGGGGCCGCCAGAGAAACCCAAAACTTTCAAAACCGTTCATACAGTATTTAAATTTCTCCGTCGAAATATGGCTGAAATATTGCCGACTCGGCGTAAAAAAAACAATAATCAATCAATCATCGTTTTGATTCCGTATCAGAAAAAGAGCTTGAAAAGTACGGCTTAATAAACTACTCTCCCTCGTGTTTTCAAACGTTTTGATGACCTTTGTATGAAGTTTGAGATGTCCCCTAGTATAACCATAAAGTATGGCGCAATAGCTTCCTTTGTTATACCACTACAAGTGCATATCACATACAGACAAGTATTCAACCGTTCTAGTTCGCCACACGTATTTTTCAAGGCCTACTGGAGCAAATTCGGATCGTTCATATCTTATAATGGCAGCCATCATGTGTGTAGAAAAAATGTCAACAATGTGAATTGAACGTCTGACGGTCTGTTTACTTGTCAATTTTATATTCTTGTTTTGAACTATGTCCTAAAACAGCTGAAGCATTTTATCTATTAAGTAATAGTAAGATCATATGAAGAGAAATCTTCGTCATGAAGAATGGGCGGAGCGAAGCGGAGCCCATTCTTTATGACAAAGATTTCTCTTCATATGATCTTACTGACTTAGAACAGAACCTCAGCCAATCAAATGAATGGATTAAAAATTAACTCCTCCTACGGCTGTGTCATATTTAAGGCTCAACCTGACCGCTCGTTGTAAACATCGAACACGCAATCAAAATCGAACACACGCGGTTTCAGAATGGACTCCCAACCCATTTAGGTTAGCACGGGATTATATGAAATAGCTTGATTTACTGGGGAAATGGTATGGTGAAGATATTAAAGTAACTGAACTAATAAATACTCACGTAACCAGAATCGTAATATCTATATTTATGAAAAATGATTGTGTTAAGATGACAAGGCCCTAGTCAGCAGGAGAGGGTATCGCTGTCTAATATCGAATAAAATTTTGATAGAAATTGTGATTAAATCTGTCTTCAAAGACAAGGTTCGTCTCTGATATACATTACGATTGTTGTATTTTTTGTATGTACCGAAATGGAAAAAAAAATATTCAAAAAGGCGACAAAAGATTACTCTGGGAAAAAAGTGTAGCAAGGCCTAGAAAGTTTAAATATCATTGTAAACAGCACGTGGGTTCTGAATATTTTCTTTTTGTGTGCTAAACAAAGACCAATGAAGACACACCGATATAACTGTCAAGAGAACCAATCAGACACCGTTGAATTTTTCAGAAATAGAAGAATTCTTCACCATGAAGAATCAATTCTTCGCGAGAAATGGAAGCATTTGATTGGCTGAATAAGTAGGTTATGTTCTAAATTTCCTTTAAAGGATATTTCTTGTGCGAAAACGAAAGTAGGGTTCATCTCAAATGAACAAGAATAAATTTCATGACTGACCTACTTTGGTGAAGAAAGCAGTGAAAGTCAAATAAAAACTTCATTTGTAATCGTACTTTGACTTTTATTGATAAGTTTATTACTTTAAATGACAACACAGCATCACATAATGACACATAAGCTAATCTGTATAAATAAGGAAAACAAAGGAAGACAACTTTTGCATTTTACATACCGTGTCATATAATCTTTTGTGTCTCAACAGTGGTGCATGAAATTTCAGATAAAATTAACTAACTTGTACCTAGGTTATATTCTTTTAATTATTCTGATCTTTCATTCCTGCATTATTTGCTTGTTATTCGCCGATGTTTTTCTTCTATTCATTTTCCTCGGAAAGATGGATAACTCTGTAAGAATTCTGCATTTTTTTTTTAAACATTCATAAAAAGTTCAATTTATACCCGATTTGAGAAATGATTGCTGATATGAATTCAGTTGGACATACTCTACACGATGAACATAAAAAAAAACTGACAATTTTTTGACTCCTTGAAATCTATCACTAGAAAATTTTATATTTTCAAGTGCAAGTTGTATGGCTTTTGCTTTCGAAGTAAAAGAAAAAGTATCCAAAGCACCATCAGTGTTTATGTCTGAACCTACAAAACGGCTGTGTAAATCGTCATTAGGTGATTCTTTCTTGTTGTCGCTGTCAGGGGAAGCCATTAAAATTTTCCGCGCTGTTTACTTAGTGTCTTTGCATGACCTTTCACACACAGAAAAAAAATCTGTCAGATTCTATTGAAAATTAAGTTGAATTATTAAAAATAATTTCAATCGTTAATGAAATAAAGTAACGATATTTTATAATTAACGAAATTAATTAGAACTCTCGTCCATTGATGTATGTGATCCAAGTTTTATAATCACTACAGCAGTAATCCTGGATTTTTTCTCTATATAGGGAAACTATCAAATTAAAGTAACATGTCAATTGTATAGAATTTGCGGAAAACAAATTTAAATCTCTTGACTAGATAAACAATCGACAGATATTGGTATAAACCAAATACTACCCGTATAATAATCAATATAGAATTTTGTTTACACACTAATTATTAATCATTTGCAAGTAATCACGAGCTAGTTTGATGCATTGTAAATTAAATAATATCTTTTTATTCGTCAAAATAAAAGTACACTACGCCATGGTATACGGCAGAAATATCGCATACCCAAATGAACCACGGGAAGTAAAAGAAAAGAAATACGTTAGCACAACAGCGAATAAAATTCCAGACATTAGGCATGAAATATATTTACTCATATTATTGACCCCAATTTGTTACAAAAGAGAACAATATTTGCGACGTTCTCATAATTAGGGAAAAGAAACTAATTGGGATGACGATATTTAAGATATTGATTTATTTTCCTAAACTTTAGCCCCCGAGTAAACAATTAATTATCAACATTTGTTTGTTAGTACTATATGTAATCTGTTTAAAATTACGTAGTTCATTTCCTAAATATTTATTCCTTCCAAAGATGAATTTTCTAATTCAATACTCTTTCATATAAATTAATTTGTTTCTGTAAATTTTGGTACGGAATATCAATAATTCGTTACTGTTCGTAGAATGTCTCTCTTTTCAATGTATGTAATTTTAGCAGCGCTGGATAAATCAAGCAGAGGTAAGAAGAATTATGTCCGAATTTATTTTTATTTTACCGAAAAAAATATTTTTGATACAGTTTAAACTCCAATCTTTTCAAAATAGTTTATTGAAGTATAATTATTTTTTGCACTAAATAATCTGAAGTAAAAAATGGGCCTATTTCAACATTGTAATTTTTTTTTCTAATTTCTGAGAGAAGTGGTTTTTTTTTTACATTAAATTTCACTGAAAATCTTTTTTTTTTAAATTGATTTGCTATATATTTTTAGAAAAAATTCAATAGCTGTCTGGATTTATAGTATGGTTGACATTATTTTCCCTCGCTAGTTTGAATCAAAATCTTTTTTCTGGTTGCTGGGTTGAATATTATTTTATGGCTTCTTTTTCTTCAAATATGTACCTCTATGATGCATGCGTACATTCGAGATCTAGGTAAAATAGTAATAGGATGTTCTTATTTTAATGAGAACCCTGAAACCATCAGATTTTCTCCATATATTTTTTCCTAAGTCGTTTTAATTATTGTTCTTTCAGATGACGGCTTTCCCTGCAATTGTTGCATTGCTAGTCTTCTCACAAGGTATTTCAATGCTATTTTTAAATAAATTTTGGTATTGTTTGCATTCTTTTAAAAAAAAATTTCTGAGAACTTTAATGTTTTTTTAAAAATATATTTTGTATTGTTTGCTTCCTTTTAAAAACATGTTTTTTTCCCAGGACTTAGTTTTTCAATATAAGGTTTAAAGAACTACGGTTTGACTTTATTCAAAGGCAATATTTGTTTAATATGAATCTCATTATATAAAATATATATCCAATATTTTCTTTAAAAAAAATTTGCATTTCACAAGGAAAATCTTTTTTTCTAATCAGTAAAGTAAATAATGAATGTGTCTAGGAATTCCTTACATATTACAAAATACAAATAAATCTTTATATTGTTTACTGTCTTATTTAATTTTTTTCTTCGATAAATTAGTTATTCAATAAAATATTCCAATTTCAATAGATGATCATTCTATAATCCTTACAAAGCCTTTCCTTCCTTCCTGGTTTCTCCGGGGATCAGTGTTTTTCTTTCTGTTATCATTACTGTTTTTGGCTAAATGGATTTAAGGATAGGTAAAATGTTTATTATCGATATCCTTCCTCTATAACAGAAAAATATTAAAATTAATATATTACTAACATTAAGACGTTGACAAAGGTGTTCTAGCGAAGCGTAATACGCCCTCGTTTGAAAGATAAAAAAAATTGCTGCTTCTAGAAAAGTGTGAAGCAACAAAAATGATGACATCACTATAGTCTTTTTAATATGCAAATACTGTAACTGCTTATCGTTATACTGGGAAGTCAATCATAATGCAAACGACATTAACATTTATATGTTAGAAATAATTGGGACCATTGGTTTTAAAGAAAGATAGGTGTTACATGATCCGAAAAAAAAATACAAAAATAGCCTAGATTGTGTACAATACTAGATATATAGATCACCGAGAGCATATAGATCGATCACATAGTACATTGTCGAATTGCTTTCTATCAGGTTTATAGATCTAAGGATTGAACTCATCCTAAGACGATAATTGTTAAATACCAATCTGATTATATAAAAACTTTAATCCATTTGTTAACAATTTTTGTAAAATCTTAGCATAAAATGAATATTTGTTTTTCGTAAGGAAAGTCTTTTTTTCTAAATTTATTAGAGTATATAATGAATTTGTCTAGGAATTCCTTACATATTACAAATTATTTCAGCTATGTACACTCATCAGACGACGTGTACGTATACACTACAACAGTACAAGATGGCGATCTCACCTTATATAACGTATGTGATCTATGGAAATTTAAATTCGGAGTGTTCAAGATTATGTGATAATGACAGGTCATGTAAAGCATACGCCATTGACACATTTAACAGTTACTGTTACTTAACCACAAGAACCACCCCTGCCGATGCCAGTAAGCGCAGATATTTTGCATTGAAGATATGTTCCACTACTCCAGTGCCAACAACGACACAAAATACGGACACCTGTGCATATGTACTACAGCAATACATGGTAATAGCCTCGTATTTCGGTGTCTGGAGTATTGGTGGCAATTTAAACACCGTGTGTCAAGGACTTTGTGATGACTATGTGTCATGTAAGTCATACACTATTGACTATGCAACCAATTACTGTTATCTAAGCTCCTCTGGTGAAAGTCGGTCCGATTCATCCTCGCAGAGATATTTTGGACAAAGACAATGTCGAATTACTACTACGGACAGTTTCAATTTTAAACGTTCAACAATTAATTCATACCCGGAAACGGAATCGTACACCAAATCGGGTTTCTTGAAATCTACAGAGTCAGATGTACCATTTACTACGGAGTTAGATGAACCATTTACTAAGGAGTCAGATGTACCATTTACTACAGAATTAGATGTATTAATTACTACAGAGTTAGATGCACCGATTACTTCGGAGCCAGATGTACCAATTACTACGAACACAGATGTTCCATTTACTACTGATTTAGATGTAGCCTTTACTACAGAGCCAGATGTACCAAATACTACGGAGACAGATGTACCATTTACTACTGAATCAGATGTACCAATTACTAAGGAGTCGGATGCACCATTTACTACTGAATCAGATGTACCTATTACTAAGGAGTCAGATGCACCATTTACTACTGAATCAGATGTACCAATTACTACGGAGTCAGATGCACCATTTACTACTGAATCAGATGTATCATTTACTACTGAATCAGATGCACCCTTTACTACTGAATCAGATGTACCAATAACTACCGAGTCAGATGTACCATTTACTACGGAGTTAGATGAACCATTTACTAAGGAGTCAGATGTACCATTTACTACAGAATTAGATGTATTAATTACTACAGAGTTAGATGCCACGATTACTACGGAGCCAGGTGTACCAATAACTACGAACACAGATGTTCCATTTACTACTCAATCAGATGTAGCCTTTACTACAGAGCCAGATGTACCATTTACTACTGAATCAGATGTACCAAATACTAAGGAGTCAGATGCACCATTTACTACTGAATCAGATGTTCCAATTACTAAGGAGTCAGATGCACCATTTACTACTGAATCAGATGTACCAATTACTACGGAGTCAGATGCACCATTTACTACTGAATCAGATGTATCATTTACTACTGAATCAGATGCACCCTTTACTACTGAATCAGATGTACCAATAACTACCGAGTCAGATGTACCATTTACTACTGAATCAGATGTACCAATTACTACAGAGCCAGACGTACCAATGACTACGGAGCGCGATTTACCATTTACCACGGAGTCAGATTTACCATTAACAACTGAGCCAGATGTACAATTAACTATGGAGTCAGATGTATCAATTACTACGGAGCGAACAAGTTTTAAAAATACAGACCCAGGCTTACCAATTACTTCAAAGCAAGAAAATTACCAAACTACTGAACCAGGCATATCATTTAATACGATGGAAGAAAGTGTAAAAACTACCGAAGAGGACATATCATTTACTACGGACCCGGAAATTTTATTTACTACAGAACCTAAGTCGCTTTCAACTAAAGAAAGAGTATCCTTAAAAACCGAGACCGAAACAAAAGTGCATTCAGAGCAGAATACTAAAGAAATGGACACGGATTCGTCGACAAATTTTGAAAATTTAACAACAAAATATCCAAACCCATTCACATCAGAAGCAGAAACTTGGCATCTAACTGAGTCAGAAACCATTCTTATTTCAAATGCAAGTCTTGCATCCTCGAAATCTGTAGATTCAATAACTGCTGAACCTCAAACATTTACCAATACTGAAGTTTTATCAACCACTGAAGAAGAAACGATGGGACAGGTAATCTTCTCCACGACAGAATCCCGAAGTGTGTCACACTACCAAACCTTGCTGACAACAGAAACATTATCTACTGATCTAATCGCATCACAAACCACAGAATCGGAAATGCCACTCACAAGGGAGACGCCGTCATCTATAGAATCAGGTACCTCTACAGCGGATTCAGGAACACTGGTGACAACCGATACATTTTTGCTAACAAATCCAGAATTGTCCCAAAAAGCAGAATCGGTACCTTCACTGAAAGCTATAACAGCCTCAACTGCGGAATCGATAGACTTGGAAACTACGGAATCGAATTCTTTGTCGTCAAGCCAAACTCTGTCGCAGATTGAACAAGGCAGTACATCAACTGCAGAGTCCGAGACAAGAACAGATCAAGAACAGGACATAATGTCAACATCAGAACGGGGAACTTTACTTACAATGGAACCAACGGTCACTTCAACAAAAGAAAAAGAAACATCAACAACAGAATCGGGAATATTGTCGAGTACAAAGCAAACACATTTATCAAATAAAGATCCAGAGATAACCTTAACTACAGATCAGGGGACATTATTAAGTACAAAACAGGGAACCCTGAAGACCACGGAACAGGCGTCGTTATCAACTGTTACTAAACAACTCCTCACCACAGAGGGTGATAATACAACAGAACCTAAGAGTACAACACAGGAAGAATCAAACACGCCAATACAAATCACAAATGGAACAGTGAAATGTATTTGCGTTTGTCAGTATGTTTCTGCATCACTTGAAGAAATAATTCACCGGAGGAAACGGGCGCTAATGGTGAATGAAGGAAATCTTTCATCAACCGTGAGAAAGATGACGTGTGCGAAAGATAATCGCGAATCATCAAAATCAGTGGGAACAATAGGAGGTCTGATACTGTCACTCATTTTTGGATTTATCGTTTTATCAGATGTACATCCAGTTTACTTGTTTTTGTGTAAAATATTGAAAATATCTTCTTGAGATATTTGGAAAACACAAAAAAACTTTTTTTATGCCCTCTGTCGAAAAAGGGAGGGCATATTGCTTTGCTGCTGCCTGTCGGTCGTTCAGTCGCTCTATCAACAGTTTCCGTTCATTTTAGAGGGGGTGCGGTGCCCCACTCCCGGAATATGCTAAGCCAACTAAAATTGACCGTCGAATCCCCGACCCTAGAAAACGCCGACCCTTGTTCAGTTGCTTTGAAAAGTCTGAAGATTTGAATGTTAAGTAAAACTGAACTGCTGTTCCCATACCTATAAAATACCGGTAGCTTTTTCACATAAATTATATGAAAGCTTGATTTTTCTTTTCAAGATATCCCCCTCCTCCTTGATCAACAGCTGCTACAGCGAATTGAATCGGAGAACGGGTTAACTCGTATGTCAGAATCATAACATATACATGTATTATTAAGTAAAATGCTTACTCACGTTTTTCATACTAATTGTTTGTCCATTATTTATACACTGAATTGACGACGGATTTTTCGAATAATACCCGATAATGATAAGCACGGCGGATGTGACCTGTCGGCGGGAGATGCTCACTCCTTCATGGCACATGATCCCACCTCTGGTGTTTTGGAGGTCCGTGTTTGCTCTGCTCCTATTTTGTATAGTTTTGATGGCTTTCGAATTAAAATTAAAATAACACAAATGACAAAGGGATGATTGCAGAAGCTAACAAATGTACATACATGTAATTTGCAAATTTGATGCCTTTTACTGAGTGTGCTCAATATTTCCGCAACAATATTTAACAGCGGAAAATTGATTTTATGTGTTGTTTCTTATTCATCATATAGGACCAGGACTTTTACATTGTGAAAAAGTATAGAATTCTTATGTTAAGTATACTATAATGAACAATGAACGGAACAACAGAAATTACGTCATCGTTGCATATATAATTATCCGTGGGAATCCGAAGATGTAGCTATCACAGGTGCTTGGAACCACCCCCCTTCCTCGTTTGTACCGTACTCCAGTAGGATTTTTTTTACTTTAAAATAATATTTTTCTATGATATATTCATAAAGTATTAAAACCGAAAAATACAAATTTAAGGGGAAAGAAGGCTAGTTTAAGCCTTTTATAAATTCATACCCTCTGATACTAAAACAAAACGTTCTATTTTAGTATCAGCGTGAATTTTCCCTGTCCCTAAGCACCTGTAGTAACTAAACATTTGTCTGGAACCTTTTTAATTTATGCGTAACGGGTAATTTTTATTCCCCCCTCCCTCCCGAAGTAACATTTCTTTGTTGTCCCCCTCAACGGGGCATCCTCCTCGACATAAAGGACGCATGCGTGACACACAGGACGTCTTCCGTAAATACAGCGCCCTGTGTGTCACTATTGCGCCTTTTAAACCATAGTGCGAGTATACTCGAATCCCGAGGAATGCACTTAAAGAAGAAGAAGATTGATTGATTGTATATTGTTTAACTTCCCTCTTGAGAATTTTTCACTCATATGGAGACGTCACCGATGCCGGTGAAGGGCTTCAAATTTAGACCTATACTCGGCACTCAGGGCCATTGAGCAGTGAGGGTTCTTTATCGTACCAACGCCTACCGTGACACGGGACCTACGTTTTTAAGGTCATATCCGAAAGACCCGTGACTTTCACTTCAAGTGCCGAGCGCTTGGCGAAGGAACAGTCACTACCTATGTTTACGTCTTAGGTATGACGCGGCGCCGCGATCGAGAATCGAACCCGGGCCTCCCGATCACGAAGCGAACGCTCTACCACTAGGCTACTGTGACCGGTAAGAAGAAGAAGAAGAACGAATATCAATTGCTTCATACAGGCCTGAAAATCTTTGTCACATAGCGCTTTCATTCTAAAAATATTTTAATATGAATTACTTCACCCTAATTTAATTTAAAAAAAGAAAACAAAACTATTTTAAGTATACATTCTGATTTCATATGCTCTTATGTGGTAACTAAGTGATGGAGGAAAAAAAAACTGCGGGCAGAAAATTGAGGAACAATCATTTGCGTGCATGAACACTGAGGTCTTATTATTTTAATAAATATGTAATGGAAAAAATATTAATATAAAAATTTTCTTGAAAAGGGACAACTTGAAGTAAATTAACGCATTGTTGAGTAAGTATTTTCTGAGACAGGTATCATGCGCGGATTTAGAGGGGTGATTTCCAGAAACATACCCCATCCCAACTGAGATATTTTTTTTAGACACGATAACTTGGCAGATAATCAATTCCTTGTCTATTATACCACACCTTCCGTTTTTTGACAGTCAAGTTTTGGAAATTGTTCCTTCACAGTATATGAGAATTGCTAGTAATTTTTTTACTCTTGCATGTTAGAGGTTTACGCCGAAATACATGTACTTTTGACTTGGCGCCGCGTAATATTCAGTCATGTATTACCAAGTGCAAGCTCTAATGTAAAGGGCAAGTCTCTAAAACTTGACAAAAGCGGAAAATATAAAATATCGAACTATTGGTATGACGGACAAGGAATTCATGTATATTTTGTATAGTTTTATTTTCAGTAAGGGGGGGAGGAGGGGCAAAGTACATGAACCAATCGTCAGGTACTTGTGACCTCGTTGAGTACTGTAACAAGAATATAAAAAAAAATTTCCCTCAAAAACAGTATTGCGGCTATAAATACCTAAACTGACAAATTGAGAAATGCAATTCAAATCTGAAAACATAGGTAATCAGAGATTACAGAACTCACCTCAACGAATGTTGTCTTTAAGTAAGGCAAAGTCACGTAATAACCCAACAAAGAGTGTACATCCAAAACACAAAATTTATGCAATTTTGATCTAACACTTTGGAATATACTTATATAAAAACTTCAAACTAGGTCTTCATCACAAAAATGTGATTAAAATGAAGCAAGTTTGAGAATTTTCATCTCTTGATGCATCATAATTACCAGGAAATTCCGATCCCTTTATTTTTTCCGGGACTTTCCGCACTAAAAACTTAGGTTTCTGGCCATACCTTTTACATAGAGATGAACAGTTTGTCAGCGCAACTCCTCATAAACCGCAGCACATAATTTCGTTAAACTTTGCAGATATTTAGGACACAACATGTAGATGTGCATATTACCAGGAAATTCCGATTCCTTTATTTTTCCGGGAATTTCCACACTTTCCAACTTAGACTTTTTGGCCATATTTTGAATATAGAGATTGTCAGCACCACTCCTCTTAAACTGTTGTACATAGTTTCGTCAACCTATGCAGATATTTAGGACATATTCCATTATTTTATCCCAAAGAGTTTTCTAAGCACTTCAAATTAATGTGTGGATTTGTATATTGCCAAAAAATTTTGATTCCATTATTTCTCTAGAAACTTCATTCCACAATTAAATTTCTTCATATGCAAGACAATTTGATGTGAAGATTTTTTGCAATTATTGCCCTTTTTGATCTATACTATGTAATTAAAGTGTACTGCGTCTTTCATTATGTGTTTCACCGTCAAGTTTTGAGGGAGCGTGGGGTATGTGAGCTAGCTCAATTTTTCTTTCATTGGGCTCAAAACCATCTCTTTTTAAATTTAATGTCCAAATTTCCCTCAATTTCAGGTGCTTAAGAATTTAAATATATACTCGTGTCTTGTTCCGATTGATTGGCCCACATGGCAACATCTCGCAAACAATACTGTAGATTCCTAATTATACGCGAGGAATTAATTTCCGCGTAATTTCGCGAGAAGCATCGCTCGCAAAAAAATATTACTCCTTTTTATTTTTATTGCGCTGAAAGCTATGTAAATTCTGTTGATCAACCATTCGCAAATTATAATTCTCGCGATTTGACGTTAAATAGCCAGTTCGCGGAAAAAAAGCACACGCGAAAAATAAGGAATTTACAGTAATGTTCCAAACACAGCAATGTAGCATGCACTTCCTATTTCGCACTCTCTCTGATGACGTCACGCAACATGGGAGATAAGCGATTTACAATGAATGATCCACTTGTCACACAGGTAAGTTTAAAAAACGATTAGTGATGGAAATTGGAGACAAAAAAATAAATAGACCTAAGAATGTAATTCATATTGCTCCAGAGGCTGACAATATTAAATTATTATGAATTTTCACAAAAATGTTATACTTGACCTTTAAATAAACATGTATTTTCTGGACTCGGAGTAATATTTAATGAACCAAGCCATTTAAACACGGTGTCAGAGATGTAGAAGTTGCCAACATGCCGTAGATCAAATTCCCGTAAAATTTCACGTCATCAGACCCAGAGAATGCCCAAACAGATCGTTACGGAGCAGACCGAGGATTATAACCTAATACAAATACGTTCTTCAATTTACGGCATGGGACCGGAAACGGAAGGAATATTTAAGTCCCTCGCACTTTCCTTATGGTGACAAGAAATTCAAACGGTTCTTGAAAGTTTTAACAAATACCTTGTTCCGAAGAAAAAAATGCGCGGATGTAGAGGCAGGGGTGGGTACGGGGGTGATTCATTCCACCCTCCGGAATTTGCCATCAGTGAAATTTTTTTAAAGGGATGCTAAACACATAAAAATAAAACAAACGCAGACAATCATCAGCCAAGAGAAATAAAAAAAAGAGGTTTGAGGGAACATCCCAATTACGTTAAAAACCGTCAGAAATTCTATAAACAATTATGAAAAGAAGAAACATCCTAACAATAAACAGAACTTAGCCAATCAGGCCATTCACTGTAATAAACCTGGATAAGTTAATGAGGATACGTCCTTTGTTAAAGAGATTATAACTTCAACGATCAATAAACCACCGAATGTCATTTTTCATTCAGATGAGCGGATGCTTTTAATGCACAGTGAATTAATTAAACATTATCCAAGATAAAATTACAAACAGTGAAAATACTTTATTTTTACATAAATCTTATATTTCATTGATATGCGTGATTTAAAAAAAACACACTTCAAAAGTTTTTAAAGTTTTATTGAATTAATTTACATACACTCCTAACATATTTTTTTGATTTTGATCATTTTGTTAAATAACACAATGCTCAACAAAGTGAAACCAACTTGGAGAAGCAGCCATCTTTTGTACTATTCTTGAATGATTGGTATAAGTTCCTGCAGTTGTAGTCACTTCGTTGTTCCATTAAATGTGTGCATTCTGTGAATCTTTGACTCTCTCACAGCTAAATCCATCAGCATGGAGGGGAAGAGTTGATGGAGATCCATCAGTTTTGAGTGGAATGTACTAATGGTACTCATTGTCAATGCCGATAGCATCTCCAATTTTACTTTCAACTTTGTCTAAAACACCTAGGAGTACCTTTAAAACATTTTCATATACTGCATACACATATATATATACATACGTATATCTGCATACATACTTCTCTATTATATTTCAAAATTTTAACTTGATAAATACTAACCATTTCACTCTTGTGAGTGGATTTCTGAGAAAAATGATGAGGAATGTTGGACAGGACATATTCTTCTATTTCTTGAACGAAAGGGACATTGTTGCAAAGGAACCGTTTATGCAAGACTGTCATTTGGAAAATGAAATTAACTCCATCCATCTCACATGGGAGGCATCTCTTTGAGGAATTATTCAACATATTCTCAGGCACTCGAGTGCAATGTACTGATGCTCTGACATGCCCTGCAGGGTAGCAGTTGTAGCCTATGTACATTAATAAATAATTATAAATAGGTAAATTAAAATTCAAGAATTGATAGTATTCTACCTTGTACATTTCTTTACACAGATTTATGTTTACATTGAATAGCAGACATGAATCAAGGAATTGTTTCCAGGGGGGTCAACCTCACGCAAAAAGAATTCCAATCGAGAAATCTGTTGACAAGCAAATAAACCTTACCTCTGATTATCTCAATTATCAAATTTTCTATGTCAGTATATAAAATCTTCTCTATAATACTGATTGTTATAATAATAATTTAACACACATGTCATACATGCGTGCTACTCTTGCACTATCCAGGGGGGGGGGGGGGGGGGGGGGGTTTGCAAAGTTAAATGTGTAGACCCCCTCCCCCGAACGAAATAGATTTTTCAGATTTGGGAAATGAGGTTAGGTGGAATAATCAAAAGGATGACCAGTACATGCCCATTGTCATTTGCTAAGTTAATTATTTCATGTTCTGTTTGAAGAAAACAATCATTGAAAGAGTATTTACTACCTACAGGTGGGATATAACAAACCCCAAATAATATATCTTCATTTGTGTTGAAGAGTACTTTGCTAATTCAAAACCATAAAACATATTAACAGTGAGTTTTGATAAACTGAACATATTTTACAATATCATCTCTGATTACAACTAAAATACCGCCGGATGTAGTATTTTTATTGTGTGTCTATTTCTAATGTATATTACAAGTCCTGGTAAACAAATATTATCTGAGTCGTCACTTTGGTTTCAGCGAGTCCAGTAATATCGCATTTTGAAACAAAGAAATACGCACGGTAACTCTCCATTCCCGACTACATTTTGCAACCATTTAAGTTAGGTCCGTACTTTCAAATTTTCTGTAAAACCGATAATTTTATTAATTTTAATACCTTGAATAAAACATAAACTGACTAAAACATCCATTAAAGACATATTTTTGCAGGTTAATTTTCATACAACTTGTCTTAGAGTACTTACCCCTAAAAATTCAACAACCCAAATTGAACATAAAGAATTGTGGTATCAGATTCTATAAAGCTATGAATCAAATCACATCAAATTTAGGTTAAATTTGATGACAATCAAATATACTCATTTGCCTAAAGAATATTTGAAATTTGTATTGGATAACATTAACAAACTGATGTTGAATCTGTCCACGTCTTTCAGAAAAAAATCTCGAAATATCTTTAATTCTAATAAATCTCAAAATCTAAACTGTTTATATGCCATTGTTTCTTTAAATCTATTAAGAATTATATCTAAGGCCGTTCCAAGTTTTTTCTATGTTTAGCGTCCGCGTGCGCCTTGACACCCATGTTAGAAAAAACAAACAGAATCAGGAGTCCGAAAATTAATTATTAAGGTCAAAATTTGTGATTTCCGGCAATATCTCTAAGTATTTGTATAATATTTCTTATTGGAATAATTTAAGCATTTAATACTGTGATTTCATCAATATTCGTTGAGCACTAATTTTCGTTGATTTCGTTGTTGAGCGGAACCACGAATTAAAATGTTCACTGAATTACGAAATATGACATTCATTAGTATAGGCAATGCTTTTGTCCACGAAATTTCGTATCAACGAAAACGTCTGTTTTACAAAATTGACGCCAACGAAAATTGATGAAACCACAGTACCTTGATTTTGCTAAAGAAAATAATTTTCTTTATGAAAAATAGATAAATGAAATCATATATTTTGAATTACATCATTCGTATTACCATAGAAAATGTGTTGTTTTTTTTTGACTTGTGTGTTTTTTGCGAATAGTTTGCTAGGTTTTTGAAAGATGGGTGGACGCTAAACAGAGAAAGAACTTGGAATGGCCTAAAGTTAACAAAAACACATACTTTATCATGGTTGACCAAATAAATCTAACAAAACATCCTTTTGAACACGTGTACCCCCATTTTTGGAATATCAACTTTTTTTCAATCATTCTTTGCAAAATTTTAATAAAAGTAACATTCAATATGATTATATACGCTTAAAATCAATAAAAATATATTTTAAGCCTAGTTTGTTTGAAAAAAAAATGAAAAAAGATTTAGGTCTGTAAAGGCAATTAAGACTTTTGTGCCTGTCTACGTACTAAATGTTATATAGATCCTATAGACTGAGTGCGAAGTGTTAATTTCCATAAATGATGTACTGTAAATCACTTTTTATTCGCGAGAACTTTATTTTCGCGTAATTACGCGAGACAGTTAGCTCGCGAAAATTTAATTCTCGCGTATAATAGCATTCCTTTAAATTATATAGAGCAATAACCACAGTTCGTGAAAATTTTCTCTCGCTTATAAAAAGTCAATGACTATCTCGCGAAAATAAGGTGTCGCGAAAATTTAGTGATCTACAGTATATAAAATGTATTGTACGCACAATAGACTAAAAAAAAATATTTACATGCAAAATTATTTTCAGTTATCGAAAAAGATTTTATTTCTATAGACAATTGATAATCAGAATTTGACATGGTGTGTAAATTTAAAAATATTTTCCGTTGATTTCTATAGTAAAAAAAAACAGGTTTTACCAAAATTTTAGAGTTATCTCTCTTTGTTTTCCCAAATAAGTAATGTTTTATGAAAGAATGTTTCCACTTAAGCATAGTGCCTTGGCCCCTTTTTCGGACCCCTCTTACTTTATCAAATTAACTCAAATGTTAATTATTTTACACCTAGCTCATACTTTGTTATCTTTGTGATATATATTACTTGCAAAAATTCACACTGAAAACGGCGTCTTAGTTTTAAAAAGCCATATACTTGGTGTTAATTCCGGAATGTTGCACTTGTCCGAGTTGGGTTTTAATTGTGTCACATTAAAATTCAGTGTAGGCGGGGCATTTCATCGTGATCGGTTGAAAACTTGTAATATTTAGACAGTTATAATGGCTTTTGGAATTTAATACAAAATACAAACTGTATACAGAAAAATAAACACAAAGAATTTCTCTAGGATTACGCCATTTTTTTTTTTACGAAAGATAGTACTGGGTGAGGATCTTTGAGATGTATATAATCCCTATAAATTCAGATCCCCCATCTTGTGGTCGTTTCTCGGTGGAAATTTTACACTTAATTCATTAAACTGAGCCTACTTGTATATGAAACCGGGGAAAATCATATTTAAGAAAAACTTCTATATTTTTGAGAAGATTAGTGCCGTGTTAAAAATTTAAACATCTCTCTCTGTCTTTCTCTCTCTCTCTCTCTTGAAGTTCTTACTTTTTAAAGTACAGTAAATACCCTGTATATCTTTTTTTTATTGATTTTGAATACAAACATACATACACAGACACACCAATTAAGGCCGGGAGAGTTAAAAATGTACAATTTTGAAATATCATGAATAAACAAAAAATATGAATACACAAATCACACAAATATGGTAAAATAGATGAGATTATATCTAGATATTTATGTTTTCAAATATAAGGTTCCAGTCATTCCATCTTCTTTTATACACATGTAGTTCATTTTTAGCCTGATATAGTTTTTCTTCAAATTTATAATACACATGTAAGTATTTAAGGACACTTTGAATAGTAATACTAAAATGTTAGTTTTTTCTTGATTGTTGAAATATGTATTGTTTAATAAGTAACAATATAAGATTGATAGCTGTGTCTTCTGTTTAAGAGCCAAGTATAACTGCACATACATCAAATTTTAATATTTTTTCATTTTTTTCAAATATCCATTCTTCTAAAAGAGACCGAATTGGGTTTAC
Source organism: Saccostrea glomerata (assembly GCA_003671525.1). NCBI lineage: Eukaryota > Metazoa > Mollusca > Bivalvia > Ostreida > Ostreidae > Saccostrea > Saccostrea glomerata. The sequence continues at coordinate 264,859 of PRKT01000607.1, read as the reverse complement.
TTTGGGACAATATAAGAAAATATGTGTAATTGATTCAACATCTTGCTGACATAGAGAACATAGCTCATTTTCCAGTATTTTAACTCTATTTTCTTTTTTTCTTTCTTGAACAATAACAAATTGTGGCCCCTCTTATGCTTATAAACAATTGTTCAAGAAATTGTTGGTCATCAATTTGAAAAGATAAAAATTCATTTTCTATTTCATTAATAGTTATGGGATTGTAAGGAGAGGCCATATATTGTTTTTTTAGTGTAACCATTAACTCCTTAACATGTTTAATATATTTCTTATCAGTAAGCAAGGAATTATTAAATTTCCAAAAACCTTTCCCTTTTACAAAGTTTGAAAAAGATATAAACAGCTCGACAATGGAGTGATCTGATCTGTATTCGGGACTTATTACATTAACTCATTTGATATCAAGAAAAAATCAAGCCTAGCTTTTTTTGTTTGATTATTTTTAAACCATGTATACCTTCGGAGTGTCTCATATGTTGCCCTTCAGGGATCTATAAGATTGTTTGCTTCTTCTATGCTTAAAACTACATCTGTTGATTTTTTATTGTTTACTTGATTATAGTTATAAAAGTCAAGATTAGGATCCTGAACAAGATTAAAGTCACCAGCAGTCACCATCAAAATTCGAAATAATATCGGAAATGTATTGAAAAAAATAGGACAGTCCTTGTTAGGACCATATATATTAATAAGTAGAAAGTCATATTTGTTACAAACATTAATTTCAAATATTATATAGTTTCCCTCCTCGTCTTTCAATTCACTTTTAACCTTATGTTCAAAATTATTGTTAAACAGTATGGCTGTTCCTCTGGCATCAGATTTTCCAGGAGAAAAATAAACATCAAATCCTAATTTGTTCATAGTCTCTTACAGTAAAATGTGTATCTTGTAAGAAGTAGATTGAAAAATTGTTTTTGTTTAAGGAAGTTCAAGACATCTCTCCTTTTCTCAATAGAGCCTAACCCTCTGCAGCTGAGGGACATCATCTTAATACTCATTGTTTAATGCACCGTAGATAGTAAATAATTATATAATATATTAATGATTGAGAAAGGAATATGATCTAGTGATTCATGAATATAAATAGATAACCCTCCAGCCGCACGAAGTAGATACATACACACAATAAAAGAAACAACACATACGAACACACATGCACACAAAAAAAACACATCCATAGAAAAAAAAGAGAAAAAAAAAAAGAAAAGAAACAATTTTGATAAATTCCTCGTCCACTGTTAGCCCACCACTAAGTGGTTTTAATGTTATATTCGTTAATATAATTGCAGGTAGTTGTTTACCTCACTTGTGTCCACATTACCGGAAGTAACTTTATGTCGCAACCTTTAAAGCCATGACCGCACAGAATAATTTTTCCGGATTTTCTCAACATCATTGAAAATGTCAAATTTCAGTCTTTTTTCCCGTACTGTCCGTAAACGAAACCGTTGAAGTACCAGGCTGCCGCGATTTTCTGGTGATTGTTAAGTCTGGCGATCAGTGCTGTATTTTCTCTCGTCACATCGTCTGCGATCCGCCACCCGTTTTCTTCATCCTTCACATCAGGTCTTTTTACCATGATCCTGGTTTTCGCCTCAGCTGTCTTCAGCTTTATAATGATTGGTCTCGGTTGCTTTTCCCCGTACTTCTTACAAATAATGGTGTACGGAATATTTTTTGTGATGCTGCATGTGGTGATATTTTTTTCACTAAAACAATGTTATTAATTGTATGTGCGATTGTTTTTTGGGGGGGAGGGGGGATACCAGTAAGAATTCCATGCCAGAGGTAACAATCTACATACGTGTATTCTACCCCGTCCTTTTATTTTTTACAGTCAAAAACACTTTGAAGAATATCGAATGATGCTACTTCAAAGATGGGAGCTTTGAAACTCGTTGAGCCTCCAAACCTGCCCCCCTAAATCCAAGGACTAAAAATAAAGCATTGTAACTTTTTTTTAATTTAATATTCCATCACTCTATTAAAACATTTGACAAAAAAGAAATAATTCTATGTTGATTGATTGAAAATGTACATGTACATGTAACGGTCTAAGTTGGACGCCTTTCGACGGAATGTTAATCGGAGCTACAACCACGTGGTTTATTGATTTGTTTTCACAAATTTACCTGAGTCTGCAAATCACGTGATATATTGGAATACCAAACAGGTCACAATGAGGTCAATGACATGTAAATACCCGTAAACAGTGAAGAAAACTGTCGGCGTTCTGTACCTTTTTTCAAAAAGTTTACCCCGAGCGCAGGCTTGCCCAAAATTCTCCCTTAAATATGTTGAATTTCCAACAGTTCTACACCTTCTGTCCTTTTGAGAAATTTGGGCAAGCATGCGCTCACTATGTATTTCAGCTCTCAAAATCGGAATAACTTTGAATAACAACTGGCAAGAGAGAAAAAAGGCATTGCTTTTGCACTGACCATTCCAGAGGAAGATGACAGCAAGATTCGTGAGAAAGTTTTTGATCAAATTAAGCTTGAAGATTTAAAAAAGGAAAGTGGTTTCAAAACTCTTCTTGACTTTCTTGATAAGCACCTTGCCAAAAATGACCTAGCAGACAGTTTGGAAAAGTTTGAGGAATTTGAGGACCTAAAGAGAAGTGAAGGAAAGTCGATGAACGAGTTCATAGCAATTTTTGAAACCAAATACAGACAAAGTGAGAAAAGGAAAATAAAACTTCACTCAGAAATATTAGCTTTTTAACTTTTAAGAAAAGCAAACATTACCAAAGAGCAAAAAAAGTTAGTTTAGACTGGAATGAACTATGAAAATAAAGACGCTTTGTACGTAGAAGCAAAGAAGTCGTTGAAAAAGTTCATGGGTGAAGGAGGACATACACAGTGTGAAAAAAGGGTATAAAACTAGAACCAGCATTTTTAGCAGTGAATGAGGAGGCTTTATTGGCGGCAGGTTATGTACGAAGAGATGGCAATACTGGATATCGGCGAGGTGGGCGCTTTAACTACAGCAGGGATGGTGGCAGAAGTTCAGAATTTTTCTCATCACAGCGTGGGACTAAAAATCTCAACCTACAAGGTGCAGATGGAAAAATTATGACATGCAGATCTTGTGGATCAATCCAGCATCTCGTGGCAAAATGTCCGGACAGTTGGGAAAACATGTCAAAAGTACACATAACAGAGGAGGAGCCGTTAACAGAGCATGCAGTATTGTTTACAGGGTACCATAAAAATGAAGTCAGCCAACTTGGGACAGAGGCACAAAACTGTGCAGTACTTGATAGTGCATGCAGCAGCGCCGTTTGTGGAAAAACATGGCTACAAAGTTACTTTATGATTGTGGGAATGTCTTGAGACGTGAGGGGCATAAAGTCTTCAAATTTGGTGGTGGAACAAGAATTGAAATCTGAAGGGGAATATGAATTACCAGTCAGTATAGTTGGTAAAGCTGTTACAACCAAAACAGATGTGGTTGATTCTGACATCCCTTTACTGCTTTCCTGAACCGCAATGAAAAAAGCTGGGGTAAAACTGGATTTGGAAAAGGTCACTGCTGTCATAATGGGACAAGATGTGGCACTTAATTCAACTATGTCTAGCCATTATTGTATACCAATTGACAAATCAGAGACTGTACTTTTAGAAGAGGTGAACTCGGTTAAGCTTGAAGAATTGGAGCCTGAAAAACTGAAGTCTGCTCTTTTGAAACTTCAGCAATTTGCGCAGCCCCCCCC
>PRKT01000607.1:226265-261105 GCA_003671525.1 Saccostrea glomerata | reverse complement strand
CCCCCCCCCCCCCCCCCCAAAAAAAAGAGACTTGAGGCTTTGTTAAAAGATGCAGGAGTGTTGACGGAAGAGTTTGAAGAACACCTGTTGGATATAGAAAAAATTAGACCTTAGTAAAAAATACGTAAAGACGCCACCAAAACCAATAGTAGCAATGCCAATGGCAAAGGAATTCAATGAGAAAGTTGCGATGGACCTCGAACAGTATAAGGGGCGCTGGATACTACACATGATAGACATGTGGTCATTATATACAATCTCTGTCTTCATACAGCGAATGAAGCCAAAAGATGTAATTGATGCCATGATGAAAAACTGGGTTGGAGTTTTTGGAGTGATGGGAGCCTTGATGACAGACAATGGTCGAGAGTTTAGTTCATATGAAACGCGAGAAATACCATCTATTCTCAACATTCGTTTATGCACAAGAGCAGGAATGAGCCCTTTTCAAAATGGACTCTGTGACGTGTTCATGCTGTTACAGATATGATGCTTGTCAAACTTGAATCTGAAAACAACGCTGTTAATATTGAAACATTTCTTGCATGGGCAAATATGGCAAGAAACTTATTACAGCTATAGAATGGTTTTAGCAGCCATCAATTAATATTTGGACAGAATCCATATTTGCTTAACATCATGAAAGCTGATTTGCCTGCCCTGGAAGGGAGTACAAGTTCTGAGACACTGGCTGGGCATTTGAACACCTTGCATAAAGCACGACGTGCCTTTATTCAAAGTGAAGCAGATGAGAGAATACGAAGAGCACTGCGTTCCAAAATTAGAGCAGCAGAAGTAACATATGACAATGGTGATTTGGTGTTTTACAAAAGAGAGGGTCTAGATCGCTGGTTAGGACCTGGAAAGGTGGTATTTCAAGACGGAAAAGTCGTGTTTGTTAGACATGGGAGAGTCTTTGTGAGAGTATCCCCTAACAGACTGTGCAAAATTACACAAGATCAATCAGAACTGAAGCTGAGTGAAGACAATTTGGAAAAACTATGTGAAGATAAAAACAATGAGGAATAACTACCGTAAATTAATACATGTATTTTTTTGGTTTAGTTACAAGGATGAGAGCAAGAAAAGGATTGGCTTGTAAATGCAGTAATTGCAAGTGAAAGTGGAATGGAAAAATGCCATTGGCCTTTAAGAGAAATTGAAGGTAAGATGTAAAAAATTGTGTTATTGAAAAACAGACTAGAATTAAACCTTCCTTTTGCTCAAGTCTAGTGAAAAAGTCACCTCGGGAAAGATTAATTTTATGATCGATTTACTCTAAAATAAAAGTAATTTTCAGTCTGTGCCAGGAAAATTCTTTGAGTGTTTTGGCCACCTCAAATAAAGGCTAGACCTTTGTGAAATTCCTCTACTTCAAATCTTGGCTCAATGGTGCTTAAAAGTAGAGTTGAGCTTTTTTTTATCACCATTTGTGTGCTGTCTGTCTGTGTGTCCTTATTTAAACTTTTTACATTTTCAAATTTTCTTGATCCTCCTGTTCAATTTAAAACAAAGTTGGCACTAAGCTTTCCTTGGTGAAGCTTTTCTTATTATATTCCCCGCTTGAAAAGTGGGCGGATATATAATGAAATATTTTATGAGACTTTCAGGGAATCTTTTTTACATGGTGCACATTTTATTTCAATTGATTCGACACATATTTTGGGTTTCCCATAGCAAAAGATGGATACTGCCATTATATTCATATTGGAGGCGCGGTATCCTTTAGTGTTCTCATTGATCATAATACCTTTAGTTTTAATCTTATTGAGCATCAACTGTTACCTTTAATTTATAATTCCTTTTTGTAGATGCCTGCAAGACATATATCATTTCACTACGTGATTCAGAAAAAAGAAGAGAAAACGGGCGAGACAAAGACCATGCCACAAGAAGCAGACGTCAATGCAGAAGGCGAGAAGTATGTATATAAACTTCCTTCAAATTTGTCATTATCAAAGCATGAAAAAATTTTATTCAAATTTTAGTAAATCATGGTTCCATGGGACTAGGGTTCTTTGGGGCTAGATTTCAACTTGATAGAATTCAGAGACAATCCTTATTATTTAAAATTAGGGGGAAAATCTGCTGGCAAGGAACAGCACAGCAAGAACACCAGAGTTGAATGCTATGACCTAAGCAGTTAGGGCCTGTTGTTTTTGGTGTTAATGTTTATAGTTTGATTTTACAATGAAAATCTTTAAAATATTTTTTCTTTATTTATGTAAAGGAAGCTCATCAGCTTATAAAAGAATACTGTAAATGACATATTCTTGTTGCGTTAAATTTCTGAGGTTTTCGAAAAAAAAAATGGACATGGTATGTGGGGACATGATTTTGTGTTTGGAGAATGTAATACAGATAAATTATTTCTTGGTGTCTTGTAAATACATTGTGTCTCTCCATACCTGATAAACAGCAAGAATTAAGCCCCCCACGAAAATAAATGTCATCACAGTTACCATTAAAGATGAAAAATTTATGATAGATTTTCTTCACTGTTTTACAGAGAGCAAGAAAACTGAAGAAGACTCTGACTAACATCAGCAGAGACAAAGTTGGGGACTTTGACCGGTCACAGGTGATGGAGGCGATGACCCCGAATTACCTCTCCTCTGAAGAGCACAAGAGACAGTTGAAGAAGAGGGTTATTGATGAGGAGTTTTCTTCAAGAACAGCCCCAGATGACTGCTCTAAGTTTGTGAAGGACTGAAGGTAGAGTGAGAGAAGTGAACTGAAGGACAGCAAAAGGAGACACTAATTATTAGTGATAAAAGATTAATTATTGTATAAAATGTAGTCTGTAGGAATTAATTTATTTCATATTTATTGTTATCATTTTTGTTAATTTATTTTTAGGAGATTCAATCTTGCAATAGTAGCTGCCTTTGCAATTTTAATAGTAGCTCATCGTATTTATTAATATAACAGCAATAAATAGAAAAAATGATCCTTGCCGCTCATCAAAATAACAACCGATGCACAGAATTATGTATCTTAGTATAGTCTACTTGTTTGCAAAGTTATACTGAAATCGGACCAAAACTGTAGGAGGAGTAGCATTGTCAAAAAAATTCACAGAAATTTCTATTTCTAGTAACCATGGCAACACCGTTCATCGATATAAAAAAAACCGATGCACAGAATTATGTATCGTAGTGTAGTCTACGTGTGTGCCAAGTAATTTTGAAATCGGACCTGTAGGAGGAGTAGCATTTTGAAAAATTGTTTACAGACAGACAGACGGTTGGACGACGGACGCATTACTATCGCATAAGCTCTTCTGGTCTCTGACTAGTAGAGCTAAAAATAAAATAAATGTGCTAGTACTAAATTAGAAGCTTAACACATGGACTTGCAAGGTCTACAAGATAAAAGATTTTTCATTCATCAATCAAGGACCCCAAAAGTTGTTTTAACATACATAAATGCTCAATTTTAACATTTTTTATAATAAATATTTTATATATGTATATATATATAAAGTTACACAAGAAAACATTGATGTAACCATCAATTGTCGCCCGGGAAATATATATAATAAATAATGGATATGAGTCTTGATCATCAAACCGCTTCGATATGTGTAAAAATGCATGCGTCTAATTGATTGAGACGATAGTCGCCAATATTTTGAAAACTTGTAGTCGGATAAAGTGAATGTTGGCTTGATGAAATATAAATTGAAGTTAGACACATGCATTACCTATATATTCAAAAATGTATTAATTTCAAATTTTAGAATATAAAACACGAACTGTGCAGAGTGCGTTTTTATGCGAGAAGTAAAATTCGATGTTCTAAAAACGGGGACCTGTCGTTTTTTGATAGTAAATGATAAACACTATCGTCGGAAACCCACGGGTGATCTCGTCTTTACTTATCACCCGTGGGCAAACTCGCCGAAAAATCGTCGTATGTAATTAAATATGCATGGGTCATTTGATTGGCCGCATTACAGAGTCGCGATGCGAAACAACGAATCACAATTCACGTTACGTATGCATGTTCGGCATTGCCAAAACATGAAAAACTCATTCTGTAGTTAACACAGCTGATAAATCAACTCACCGCCGTATTTTGCAGTTAGAAAGAGGTACTCCTTCATAATATCTAACGGATATTAATGTCAGTGACCTGTACGAAATGACTTACATTGTTTTAAATCAAACTTCGCATGTTTTAACGAGCGTCAAAATGTTTACCGTAATTAGCAAAGTAATAAACGTATTTTTCAAAATTGATGAGTTCCAACTTTCTGATTGGTTGACTAAAAACAACAAATTAGCATATTTTACGGCGATATTTCGGCGAGTTTGCCTACGGGTGATAAGTAAAAACGAGATCACTCGTGGGTTTCCGACGATGGATAAACACCTTTATATATTAAATATGAAAAACATATATATTTTTTCAGATTCACTTTCTGGAAGTAAATATATCATGTAACTTGTAATTTATAAAGGGAAAGAACATTCTGATTAACAATCTTCTCAATGTTTAGAAAACCATTAATTTTGAATAATAAGGTTTATCTCATAAGGATAAACCAGGTTATTTAGTGCAGTAATTGCTTGTGCATAATTTTCTAATGGGCAAAGGGCAGTAACTCTTATAAGTAAGTCAATAGTAATTTCCCTGTCGTGTACCCCTTTTCAATATGGTGAGCATGCGCGTTCAACTCTTCCTTTTTCTTCATCAACCCTCGGAGCAAAACACGAAATTTTCTTGTCCGACAAAATTTGTTAAATCGACTTCAATCATTGGCATCGGTTAGAAAAAAAAACAGAAAATATGTTGCGAGCTCCCAGAAAATCAAAGTTCAAGAGCCCATATGCTTGCCTAGCGGTCAAGCTGCTGCAGCCAACTACACTGCGGTTAGGACCACGCCACGAACCCAGGCGGCCATTACAGTGACTAGGCCTCATGGTACCACAGCCAAGTTAACCGTTCCGACGGCGACGCTACCTCAAGTTTCTAGCATAACCACCAGTTTTCGTGCTAGCAGCATGATGGAACAAGCCATACCATGTATACAGACGCAGCCAGGTCAGCAGGGCGTGGTCAATAACGAACAGGGGACTGGGAGCACAACTGACAGTTGATTCTTTGGTACAGCTTCCCCCCTAGGTGTTCATGTATAACAAAGTTTGAAGGAAAAAAATTATAACAATGAATTGTTTCATCTTAATAAACTTCTATTTCATGACCCCACGTCCACCCCTACAAATCAAATAGTTTTTGAGGATGGCACATTTCAACTTAAACCCAAGGTTAAAGAACAGAAAATTGTGAACATATCTCAGCCTGCTTGAGTTTTGGATCTATTTATTTAGCAACGCATTCTACTGAAGCATTGTCTTTGTTCAGGTTTATGGCAACGATAAGGAGAGGGGCAGATAATATGACATTCAGTTTCGTTTAAAAAAGTCATTCAACTCGACAATCAGTTGGGCATCTGTAGATGCAAAACTTTGGTTAGTTTTTATGCAACCACCAAGTAATAAAGCAAGTAGGAATCAGTTGAGAAATCCTCAAACTAGCTTAGCACCATCTCGTTTAAAAAGCTATACAGGTAGTTTTAATTTTCAAGGGGTGTGCAATAAATACATGTGCAATTATTCACACCAATGTTTTAAATGCAACGGCCTACATCCTATGAAAACTTGCACCAAAGGTAGTCAATTTCAAACAGCTTCGGTAAATCGCAATACTAATAATGATTATTACAGGAACAGTGGAAACCAGTTCCAGAAGGGACAAAAGCACTAGTTTACAGTTGACAAATGACCTTCAGCTCCAGCTTTGGGCAGATCACCTATAAATGTATCACTTTTAGAACAGTTGTTACAAAATTACCCAGACTGTGAGAATGCCAAATGTTTGGCAAATGGTTTTAAATTTGGTTTAAAATTAAATTACCATGGAGATAGAAAAACGGTTAGAATAAAAATAAAACATGCTATCTACCCTACAATTTGTAAATGAGATTCAAGTCAAGATAGACAGAGAAATAGAGATTGAGAGGGTGTTAGGCCCTTTTCCTTACCCTCCTATTTCTTATTTACGTTGTAACCCCATTGGTATCCTTCCAAAGAAACAAGGGGGGTGGCACAGGATCACCAATTTATAGTGTAAATGATTATATTGATTCAGAGTTGTGTTCTGTCAATTATGCAACTTATCATATCAAAAAATCATTTCGGCCAAAGGTGAGGGGGCATTAATGGTAAAAATGGATGTTTCAAATGCATTTAGGTTGTTACCTATATGTCCCCAAGAATTTTGTTTATTAGGTTTCAAAATTGCAGACTTGTACTGCATAGACAAATGTTTGCCCATGGGCTGTTCAATATCTTGCTCATTGTTTGAAAAGTTTTCAACTTTCCTTCACTGGGAAGTGCAGCATAGATCAGGTCCAGCACAATACCCTGATAAAGTTATATAGCTTGATAAAGCTATATAGCTTTATCAAGGTATTTAAAATACTTTGATCAAGGTACTGTATGTAATGAAAATTCAAAAAAATTCTTTAAAAATTAATTACTGAAAGTCGAATTCTGAGTTTTTGTCAGTGTGTCTACTCCTGCATGAAAAACACTCTGGTATCAAAAAGAAAGCATAAAATAACGTCTCCTCACACGACACATTTTTCTACTGATTTGTTTGTGTTTGAGTACTTTACATGCATGGGTGAATTTACTGACAAAAACTCAGAACTCGACTTTCAGTAATTAATTTTTAAAGAATTTTTTTGAATTTTCATTACATAAAATACCTTGATCAAGGTATTTTAAATACCTTGATAAAGCTATATAACTTTATCAAGCTATATACCTTTATCGGGGTATTGTGCTGGACCTGTAGATCAAATATTGAGAGTATAGTTCACTATTTAGATGATTTTTTTATTTGTTGGTGAGAAATCCACAGATGAATGTCAAATATTAATGTGTTGCTTTCAAGAACTCTGTCAAGCTGGGGGTTCCATTAGCTGTAGAGAAAACTGTGGGTCCAACTACTGTGGGTTCAATTTTTGCTCAACTTTAATGGTACTACGCCATTTCCTTCGCAACATTGGCTCGACAGTGAATATTTAGAATTTTTACAGATAGTTCAGGAGCATACGGCTGTGGGGTAGTTTTTGGAAATCATTGGTCTTGTTTATCCTGGTCACATACTGGTCTTCAGACATAATTAGGGATATAACATTATTGTAGCTTGTTCCCATAGTATTGGGTATTAGTATTTGGTCATCTAAACTAAAAAACTTTAAACTGCTGCTTCATGTAGACAATATGGCATAAGTGCAGATTATCAATCAAAAAACATCAAAAAACAAGAGTCATGGTGCTGCTACGTTTCTTAGTCCTGAAATTCTTCAATTTAATATTCAAATTAAAGCTCAACATATGGGTGTGAAGAATAATGTGGCTGATACAATTTATCGATTTCAGTGGTCCAGGTTCAGGCAGCTAGCCCCTTTGGCAGATCAGTTTCCATCTATAGTACCAATACAATTTTGGGAAATTATTGAGAAACTATAAACAAACTTTTGCAAGCTAGCATATCAGAAAATACTGGTAAAGTTTATAAACAAGGTCTACAGAGTTTTATAATTTTAAGGAAACCTGACCTCCACATCTTGAACTTCTCCCTACCAAATCCCCATACACCAACACTTAAACTTATATGTATAGAGCAGCCCGATCCTCCGGGCTGCAATAAATGACCAGGTTACATTGTATTCCGTGTTAATGATCATAGACAATATACGTGTCCATGCAAGATCAATTATCACAAGACAATACAAAAATGTTATGCTAAAGGAGTATATATGATAAGAGCCAATTTTGGCCCCCTAAAATCAACATTTTAGAATGACATTCAGATATGTTTAAATATTTATTTTGTAGAAGAGATTATATAAGAAATATTTCCAATATATTTTTCACATTTATATGCACGCCCTAGCTGTAAATGACATGAGAAATAATGCCATTTTTGCTATCTAACTAAAAAGCCAAAAATATGCCTTTTTCTTGATATTTTTATACCCCCGCTCCGAAGGAGAGGGGGGTATACTGTTTTACCCTTGTGTGTCTGTCTGTCTGTCCGTCTGTCTGTCTGTGTGTCCGTCCGAAACAAATTTTCGTCACAGTTTTCTCAGCAACTACTCATAGTAGATGCTTGAAATTTTAACACAATCTTCTCTGAGGCATGCCATATGGTGGGATACATTTTTGTTTAAATCGGATGTCAACTTCCTGTTTGTCTGTGCATCTGTATTTTCATAGCAGTTTTCTCATTAGCTATTCATAGCAGATGCTTGAAATTTTATTACCGACTTTGTTGAGGCATGCCATATGGTGGGTTTAATTTTGATATGAATCTGATGTCAACTTCATCTGCCTGTAATTGAACTTGTGTAAACAGTATATTAACATGATAGTGCTTATTTACATCAGAGCGGGGGTATTGCTAGTGAGCATTGGCTCACAGATTTCTTGTTTCTTATGGGAAACATAGAGCGCAACGTAGAACATACATTATTTTTCTGTCATTAATTAGTATTGGATAGATACATCTTTGGTAAAAATATAAAGCTTGTTCTAGGCTGCGCTCTATATTTTCTGGAAGAAAAACTGCTTGAAATAAGCAGTTTTATACAAAATATGCTAAAATGGCGGGAAAACATGATTTGTATGATGTCATATTTCTAAAATAACGGCAAATTGATCAAAATGAAAATGACCAATAAAGGTCGAATATATAGCTGTACAAATTAAAGTTATATATAAAGTAAAATTAAGATATCAATTTTAAGGGGCCAATTGAGACACATACCATATATCGCTCTTTGTTCATACATCTATTTATACATTTAAATGGTTATCTAAAATTGTAATATATTCTTGACAAAAAATGAAAAAACATATAGACAGTATTTGTCTTCCTTTTTTGAGATATATAGTATAAATACCGTATTTGTTTATAATGGGGCAAGCGATAAAATAAAGAAGGGTAAAAATATTTAGACCATGCCCTCGGACAAGATTCTAAAAAAATCTATATTGTCAGCCCCTATTATATATGTAAACAGGGACCTATTTTTTTTTATAAGGGGACGAGTATTTGATTCTGAGGGGGAGGGGCAGATTTTGTCTGCCTTGAAAATGTTGAAAATAAGTAATCTGTCTTCCACTGCAAAGAAAGTAAATCTGACCTTGACTGATGATATTTGAATATTGTGAAAAAAAACTTTCTTATTTCAGTGTAATTTAACCTAGACATCTCCAATTAGCCTAAGCAAGTTTATCGCTGGCTTCGTTCGCCATTTCAGATCCAAATAGTCTTCAAAATATTTTTTAAAAACTACAATGGCCGACTGCATCAATGCGATTGGCAGTGTTTTAATATAAATGTGAAAAGAAAGATAATGCATGTATGACCACTACACAAGTTAGGAAAAATCACAGACAAAGCAGTAAGCATCATGTCAAAGAATTATACCTAGCGACTAATATTCCCCGATAAATTAATACAAATTGGGCAGTGCTAATATAGGCCTATTTGTTTTTATTTCTTAGGAATAATCACTTGTTGGTATCAATTGATCAAGTTACCGTCGATCGTGGTCTCAAGACAACAGGCAGGAAAGTGGAGCTAGTAGGACTATTCAGATTTAATAAAAATAAACAACGACCAGATACCGAACCCTCTATGCTTAAAGGGGTGAGTGTCGGAGAAGTGTGGGATTACACAGTGGCCTCCTACCATGAACTTTGATATTGCCGATTCCGCGGTTGTTTTATTCTTTAAATGGGCTTATCCAATAACCTTAAACAACGCAGTTCAACAAGGCATAGTCTTTCTCACCCATTCATACAACAGAGCAATCAAAGGGGAAGGCGCGCGAAGATAGCTTACTAGTGACATTTGGCGCGAAGAGAGCGTTTTACCCCTTTCTTTTAATATAAATGGACTGATCCAGTATTATAGAAAGGCAGATAAAAGGATACACGGACATATTGAAAATATTAATACTAAATAATTTGTTCCTAGCTGAAGATCTGTAGCTCTCCGAAAAAATATATTGCAAGACCGGAGAGCTACAGTGCCATCCATTGAAAAAACTGTATATTTATTGCGCACAAAAAAGTGCGCTTGGTTCTTGATTAATTCTTCCAAATTCTTACCTCAATTGCAAAAAAGGGAAGATTTTAAACATTCCTATTCCTCTATCAAGTACTCTCGAAGTTGACATCTGAACGAAGCATATTGGACCGAATTATCTTTGAAACCAAAATGGCAGTATAAATAAGCGAAATGTTCTATGATTAAAATATCAAGGTCAGGAGGACTATTAACAACAATAATGAGGAATGTTTGGTTGTGGAAACAGCGAAAGAATATGTTCGGAACACACGGTTAGTAATGTTTTGAGATCACAGTTTAAAAACATGGAGAAATAAATCGAGAACCGAGCGCACTTTTTAGTGCGCAATAAATATACAGTTTTTTCAATGGGTGGCACTGTAGCTCTCCGGTCTAGCAATATATTTTTTCGGAGAGCTACAGATCTGCAGCTAATCTGTTCCATGCGAAGAGAGTCCAGGAAGTAAACACTGCATTATTTTGCATAAGTAATATCATTCTTTTTTTCTGAAAACTGTTTCTTTTAATATGCACGTGAAGAATTCCAATGTGAATCACCTTGCACAAAATCTCTCCAGGTATAGTCGCATATTTTGGGATTATGAAAATACCAATCCTTATAGAGCCTTACGCCGTGACGTCATGCAATTAAAAGGTATTTATGGAATGTTGAAACTCTTTTTTGCAACAATTCTACAATGACTGTCACAAAGAAAATGTTTAACAATCCGGACAAGTGGTCCAGCGAGAATTTCAATCAGATGTTAAGGCAATTGATAAGGGCCCTCCGCAATTGATGAAAGTGGGAATGGCTGGAAAAAGATCGTTAACAACTAGCCGATCTCAAAAACCATCCGTAAATTAAACTTGAAAGGCATTGCTTTATGCCAGCTCTGCAACAAATATATCAGTTAAGCGGGTAGGGGATGGATTGATTGTACATGTACATTGTTTAACGTTCCTCTCGAAAAGTTTTCATTCATCTGGAGAGAACACCAATTGCCGGTGGAGAGCTGCAAATTTTGTCCTATACTCGGCACTCAGGGCCTTGGAGCAGGGACTTCCGGATAACATTTGTCGAATTCAGTCATATCCCAGAAAAAAGATAACATGTCAAATAATAATAATTCATGTGTATGACTAATGATGTACTATATAAGACAAAGGAACAAGTATTCACAGTCTAATTAGGTGTTCAGTGTCATAGAATGAACGATTGTGAATTATGCAGACATTTTGTAATACCGGGGTATATGTAACAAAAGGTATTTTGTAACAACTCTTCCTTCAAGCGTCATTATAAAAATGTAAACAGAGAGTTTTCGCTGCGATTCTGTGAAAAGGTACTTAATCGTTAAGACAATTATGATCGACATGTGAGAGTGCGCAAAGCAGAATTGAAATGCTTTTACTGTGACTACACTTTTAAGTTTTCATCGCATCGCACATGTACATGTCTACAAAGAGCATAAAGATAAATTATTTAAATGTGATAACTGCTGCTCTGAATTCTTGGACGAGAGAAGGAATCAAAGACACCAGCAGACATGCAAGGTATAGTACCACATTTTGAAAGATATATGTACCGTATCTGCAGGAGCCTGGAGGGATGCAGAAAGAGTTTGGGGGGGGGGGGGGGGGGCGCCCATGCCATATCACCCTCCGAAGTGAAGTCAATTCTTCTCCTTACCTACAAAAATACATGTTTACATTTTTTATTAAATTAATTTTCATAAATGAGTTCTCATTCATTAACACTCGTTGTTTATTAGCTGGGCTTTGCTGAAAGCAAAGTCCTGGCTATAGGCATCATGATAGACTGTCTCACTATAAATAGCACAGTAAACAAAAAAACCAAACAGCGTCAAAGCAGACGCTTCCGATAATCAAAATAGACCCATTGCGAGACGATATTTTAACATATATTTTTAGCATCCCAATCGTTGGAAAAGTTAATGACCTATATTTTTGCTTGAGAATTAAACTGAAAAAGAAATTAGATATTTGCTTTATCGGGATAATCGTTATATAACAATTTGTGGAACGCAGATTGTAAGCGAACTATTTTCAATAGCGTGGGCTTTTCAAAATGTTGAAATTGTTTAAGTTTCATGTTTCATATCGTTTTCGTCGATGTTATATTAGTGGTTATATTCTGTTTAGATTTTTTTTTTGCAAATTAATAGTATAGTGAATTGGAATTTTCAGAATTAACGTGCGTGAAGTCGCTTCACAATGTTGATGTAACAGTGTAACTACATGTAGATGGTGGTAAAACTACTGTTTGTTTGAAACTAAAAGAATGTCCATAAAATACACATGTGCACTATCTAATCATTCCAAGACTTAATTTTTAAATTATGAGAAGAAAAAATGCTTATTGAATGGAAAATGTGCAAGAATTTCTTGGAAATATTACTTTGACTGCATGGAATATTAGAAAAAAAATTATATGAATTTTTAATCGTTACAACAGATATCTGAGAATCGAGGGGGCTTTAATCTCTCTTTCTCCCTCACAAATCTCTCTTGCTCTTACATTTGTCTTGCTAAATAAAAACTATGACAACATATTATTTATTTAGTTCTGAAAATCTTATCCATTACAAATACTAGTAATTTGAATGCCTCTTTCCATTATCTTGTTTGAGTATAATCACCGTCGGGGAATATCTTCAGATATATATTTACATGTAAATCTTTGCTAAAAAAATCATAATAAATAAAAATAACAAATACAATGTAAATATATAATATTATTGCATCAAAATTTTAAATACGAGTGTATTTATGCAATACGTCAACAGACCTTTGTAAATTAATAAAAAATCGTTATTTTACACGGAATCGCCGTGGCATCGAAATATAAAGTTTTTAAAGCTGTCATACAATGTAATAAACTCATTCTGTAAGTAGTAGTTTTCTTTGCTGAGGTCCGCATTATTTTATTAATAAAAATAATAAGCAGACTTTTTTTATTAGTAAATTAATTTTATCTTTTACACTACACGTGTTCGGTTACAATTACACATGTTTTACGGCAATAAAAATCGTGTTATTAAAATATTTATTTAAAACATCATACGTATGTGCAGAAAAAAAATGTTTTAATTATTTATTCACATATTTATTTATTTTCATTTAAGCATCTAACATTAGAATACAACAGAATAGTTTAAATGCAAGGAAAAAATCTGAGGCATTCCGAATAAATCGTTCATCCTGCTTTCACCGTTTGCGTTCTGCGTTCACTCACCGTTCTCCGTTAACACATCGTTCACCAAGTTGCGTTCAGCTTTCACACATCGTTCACTCAGCGTTCGCGTGGGAAATTAGAACGTTTCAGGGACTGTACCTAGAACAATTTTCAAACAACATCCATGACTTCAATGCACCGAAACAAAAGCAACAGATCTATGGTAATTTATGACAATATTTGCTTTCTGGTACTTTTATGCTAAAAATCATTAGGCCTAGATAAATAAATTGTATGTTTCCGGTTCCCCGACCGACCTTAAGATATATATGCCGACCCTGAAAAATTTTTCCGCCGGTACTTTTTCCGGAAGTGAAATTCCGGTTTCAGTTTTAGAAATCCTGATCACGATCACATGCGTGTTTTAGAAATCTTGACTTTTGACTTAGATATTCAGCTGAAACATTAGTATACTAAATTTCATTTCAATATGTGCAATCTCTGCAAAGAAAATGAACGGAAACTGCAAATAAGTGGAATTTTTTTAAGTCCAAGGGGCATACATGTAACTCTGTCAAAAATGGTGCGATCGTACCCAAAACAGAACTTGACCTAGATATTCACCTGATAAACCTTTATACCAAATTTCATTTCAGTATGTGCAACAGATGTGAAGAAAATGAACGGAAACTAAATGGACCGACAAACCGACAGACAGCAGCAAAGCAATATTCCCTCCCTTCTTCGAAGAGGGGCATAACAACTGCAATTACGATCTCTTAAGTCCGTCGTTGATCATACACGGACTCACACAGCAAATAAACTGAGGAGGATTTGATATATTTTGGACGTTCGTATTATTCGTTGTTCACCCGCGAAGATTCTTCTAGTGGTATGTAAGGCATAATCATGTTATTCGCTTCGCGAATGGAATAAGTTTGACGTTGTACAAGTTAACGTCAAAACCTGAATAGGAGTGATTTTAATCATGTTTTAGCATTCGGTAATAAAAAATATCAATGATTTAAGGAAACAAAATATATTTAGAATAAATGGAGAAATCTGCCTGTATGATAACGGAATATGTATAAAATAATGAAAGAACCGTATCGATCATACATATGTGAAGAAGAGGTAGCGAATCAAATAACATGAGTATATATATACAGACGCAACATTCTTAAAAGCCTCTGAAAGGGGAGATTTTCCCCGTAAAAGGGTTTCTTTGGGGGTCATTCAGATAAAAAATGGGGCTTGGTTTTTTTGGGGGATCATTCTTAAAATGATCAATTCTCAATTGATCAAGGCAAACTATAGGGAGCGAATCAAATATCATGAGTATATACCGCCGCAAGTTCTGTTTTTCCTTGCAAGAGAGTCAATTAGACCGCATCGATCATACATATGTGAAGAACAGGTAGCGAATCAAATAACATGAGTATATATATACAGACGCAACATTCTTAAAAGCCTCTGAAAGGGGAGATTTTCCCCGGAAAAGGGTTTCTTTGGGGGATATACAGATAAAAAATGGGGCTTGTTTTTTTTGGGGGGATCACTCTTAAAATGATCAATTCTCAAATGATCAAGGCAAATTATAGGGAGCGAATCAAATAACATGAGTATATACCGCCGCAAGTTCTGTTTTTCCTTGCAAGAGAGTCAATTAGACCGCATCGATCATACATATGTGAAGAACAGGTAGCGAATCAAATAACATGAGTATATATATACAGACGCAACATTCTTAAAAGCCTCTGAAAGGGGAGATTTTCCCCGGAAAAGGGTTTCTTTGGGGGATATACAGATAAAAAATGGGGCTTGTTTTTTTTGGGGGGGATCACTCTTAAAATGATCAATTCTCAAATGATCAAAGCAAATTATAGGGAGCGAATCAAATAACATGAGTATATACCGCCGCAAGTTCTGTTTTTCCTTGCAAGAGAGTCAATTAGACCGCATCGATCATACATATGTGAAGAACAGGTAGCAAATCAAATAACATGAGTATATATATACAGACGCAACATTTTTAAAAGCCTCTGAAAGGGGAGATTTCCCCCGGAAAAGGGTTTCTTTGGGGGTCATTCAGATAAAAAATGGGGCTTGGGTTTTTTTGGGGGATCATTCTTAAAATGATCAATTCTCAAATGAACAAGGCAAATTATAGGGAGCGAATCAAATAACATGAGTATATACCGCCGCAAGTTCTGTTTCTCCTTCCATGAAGATAAATGAATAAATAACATATAGCACATACAGTTACTATTCTCTAATCATCTGAAGGGATAAATTTGCTACCGACAATTCCTTAACGAGATATTTCTTGAGTACATATCATTCACTTTCAACTTGTACTTCTAGACCTATGAAGGTAGTTGTCGAGTGAACACTCTTTACACCACAGTATAATATGAAAGAAGAATCACAAAGACTTTGAATATAAACAAGATAATTTTAATAATAAAGCACATCTCAGTATAAATAAAAGAACACATCCATTTATAATATCACTTGAAAATCGCCATGGACAGAGAGAGGAACAGAACAATAGATAATTTATGGTCCAATATACAGGACATCGTGGGTCCAGCGCGAGAATGGCCTTATCTAATACGAACATTATTTTGGACACCGCATCTCCGGCACTTCCAGAGAATTCTGATTGTTACATTTGCTTTTGTGAATGGACTAAATCCGGTTATATTTTTGGAATGGGTGGATGTAATGCATCTTGCGCGAGATCGAGCAGCAAGAAACCATTTCCATGCACTGTTCAGGTTAGTATAAAATTCAACGAAACATTATATACATTTAGTAAACCATTAATAATTAAACAACATATATACATTAAATAAAAGAAACTAACAGGTAAACACAACAAATGTTAATAGAAAAGTGAATTATTAAACTGTAAACAACATAACAAGTAAAATTTTAACTATTAATAAATTTCAGATTAGTTGAGAATGGAAGGAACTATGTATTATATGCTTGGAACGTCGCCATGCGACAATACCAATATCTGGACGGGTCAGTTAGAAGATATGGCAATAAAAAAAAGAAATAAAGTGTAAAATTCTGAAATCGATATTTTCTTATTCTTTTTTTTTTATTTCTTGGGGCTATCAATACTGGTCTTTAGGTGAGATTAAATCAAGGTCACGTGGTTAATAAATGGTAATATTTAAGGGTTGGGCATTAAGGCACGGGTAACACTACATTTGAGATGGCTTCGAGAAAAAGCGGGGGCAATTACAGATTGCGTAAAACTGATAATTTGATGGAACTTTCGCCTAGAGATTTGGAAAACCCCTGGAATTTTTATTCCTTAATGACTTTGAGCGATGAATTAGTATACGAATGGTTAGACAGACTTCACACGAGAAATTGTAGAGCCAACTCACTTTTTGAGAAAACGAATTTGTCAATTCAGGCGGCTACAAGCAGCGGACGCGACTTATCGCCTCAGCCAAAAAAGGCTTTCCAAAACCTTTCAAAGGACTCAACAAAGCACCAAAATGGTATAGAAGACTCAGGTAAACGAGGTCTCTTGACTGATATGCTGAATTACGATGATTCGATGGACAACTATGAATTTACAACGTTGTTTACTTCACAAACTTCGCAAACTGTAAGTAGTCCTTACGAAAGTCACAATAGCATGGTGTGTAACTCTGTGTCGCAGAATTCACAAATATTAGAAGAGCATGAAAACCATAATATGGTAGATGTAATTGATATTGACATTGAGACTCTTGATAAACAGCTACAAAATTTACCAAAAGAGATATACATATCCAAGCTGTTAGATATATGCTCCAATGATGAAAACTTGATTTGCGTGTATAGAAATGCATTGTGTTCACGCGCTAAAAACGAGCCAGATTGTCCGACGGGGAAACTGCTTACAAGAAAAACTACATCAGCTGGCTCAAGCATCTCTAAATATGCGAAAGATTGTTTCATTTTGTACATGTTTCTACAGGGTGAAAAATCGTGCATTAATGACATTTTTGGTAAAAGTAAAAACATTCCCACCGTCACAGAAATAAACAAAGTCAACGTAGTCGAATTAAGGACTACAATTCAATCACTCATCGAAAGAATAGGGAATTTAGAAAACATGGTTAATTCTAAGGATAAGACCATCAGTTCTCTAACTTCAGATCTACAGTCGCTTGAATCAGAATTTAAACAACTTCAATCTGATCACGAACGTTTGCACGCTGAATCAATGGCCAAGTTTACAAAGTATGACTCATTTCAAAAACTGTCATCTGATAACTTCAAACGTATGGAGTTTGATCACTTAGACTGTCAATCCTACAAATCAAAAACAAATGACGAGTTAAAGAGGCTGTCAAAAGTTAGCATAAACTTTCAGAAACAACTTAGCTCAATCAGCCCATGCAAATCTTACGCCAGTACAATCAGTAATAAAAGTCCCGGGAATGACAACAGTAGTGAAATAAAAAAGGCACCACCACAAGCAACTGATTGTCCACCATCATCAATAACAGTCTCCATTGAAAACGTTGTTGCTGAAAAAGTGAAAAAATTACGCGAATGCGAAGGACCTTCGACCAAAAATATAACAGTACCCTTAAAAACACCAATAGACTTATCGCAAGACGAGAAATCCCCGTCTCGTACCTCTAACGGCTCACCTATACATGTAAGTGACAGCCTGCATAAGGGTTCTACTCCGTCTCGCCTCAATGGTCACGATTCACTTCGACCACGGGTGTCGCATTCCAATAGACAAAGAACCGCAGACAGCGGCGAGACAATAGGTGGATCCCAAGAGGCGTCGGACTCTAGTAGATCAGTGAAATACAATGGAACGTCTTGCGTCGTTACACTTAAAGACAAACAAAATCCAAAAACAAACATAAAACAAAAGGATGTTTTTGTTGGTGTTACTTACCGTAAGACAGCTAGATACTATTTATCAGGGATAAGTAATGAATCATCTCGATCTGGAATAGCTAACTACATCGAAAGCAAAGGTGTTAAAATAACTCATTTAGTGCTATTCAAACCCAAATACTACCAATCTAATCTATCCGCAAAAATTAATATCCCGCTGGATTTTGTTCAAATTGTCGAAGCTCCCAACTTTTGGCCCGAAGGTGTACGGTGCAGACAGTGGATAAGTAATCGAGAGTGGGAGCAAAAATGTGCAACACAGCATGCTTCCGAGGACTGGGACAGTGAATACGATCACATCTAAAAAGATTGCGAGCCCTAACATCAAAATGAACACAAGTAAAACTACGATCTTAATTTTACTGCTACAAATGGCGCTTTTTACTACATCCTCTACGCTCAAAATTCTAACATGGAATGTTAGAGGCATCATTTCATCCACTCTACCCGTCTGTGCGTTACTGGATAAAACTCAATGCGACGTTGCAATATTTTCCGAACACAAACTCAATAAACACTCTGCGACCTACTTTGAAAGTATTCACCCCCATTATTTTAGTGTTGTTAAACTTCACTCAGATTCGACATACAGCCACCAATGTCAAGAACCAATTCGCGGTAAAGGAGGTGTAGCGCTTTTATTTAGAAAGAATCTTCGATTCTCTACAAAAGAAATTGAAATAATACAAACGGACTGCATTGTGGGTGCTAGGATTATGCTACAAAATAACACCCTTCTCTATCTATTTGGCGTATACCTTCCAGCTGACAGTGACACAACGTATTATGGATGCGTAGTCGACATAATGTATAGTTTATATGAACATCACTCCCAGTACGGACAAGTTATCTTTGCTGGCGACTTCAATGCCAGTCTGCTTCGTGAACTACACACAAACAATACCAAATCAAACATCCTTTGCAAGTTTGTAGAGCGATGTAATTTTCTGACACCCCTTGTTGATTTCTCTGTTCATGGTCAATCATTCTCATTTATACCCAAGGAAACTATGTTAGACTACATACTGTTTAGCCATAGTATAACTGCATGTCACTACGAAATTCTTGAAGAAGGATCCATATCCTCAACATCTGTAAAAGAACTGCATGCAACAGAACGAGCTATGCGTCGCAAATGGATACAAAAAGGCAGACCAAGAGGCATGCAACACGATACCTACCGTAATTACAAAAGTGCTAAACGTGCATTTAAAAATGCCCACGATAAAGAATATGAAATCTTCATTCAGTCTGTTTATAGTGAAATAGATGAAGCCGCCGAACTCGACTTGCGCCTTTTTTGGAGAATCATAAAGCAAAGACGTCCAAGATCTTCTAGATTTTATCCCGAAATTTGTGATGCAACAGGGGAAAGTCGTACAGAACCAAATGAAATTGCAAATGCGTTTGCAGACTTTTATGAAGACATCTACCGTTACAGCGAAAATGACTCTATTGATAACGACTTTAAACACCTAATTCATTCCACTTATGACCAAATCAAAACAAACCGTGTTGATAAAGATTACACAGTCCAAATTTCATACGATGACGTCATCACTGCCACCTCTTCTCTGAAATATAGGAAAGCGCCAGGAGTTGATAACATCACAAACGAGCACATCTTACATTCTGACAATCTCATTGTTAAATGTCTATGTAAACTATACAATGCAATCATTCATATCGGCTTTGTCCCACCTCAATGGAAGCGTGGACTTATCGTTCCGATTCACAAAGGTGGCACCAAACCTAAAAACTCTTGTAACAGCTACCGTCCAGTAGCTTTATTACCAAGTATTTTCAAAATATTTGAAAAGGTGTTGTCAGCCAAAATATCCTCTCTGTCCTTAAGTGAACCATTTCCGAACTTACAACAACAAGGCTTCCAGAAAGAACTAGGTTGCCTCACTGCCTCATTTAATCTCCATGAAACTCTATATCATAACCTAGAAATGGGCAGTAACGTTTACATCACCTTTCTAGACACCAGTAAGGCATTCGATACTGTTTGGAGGAAAGGCCTCATGTGTAAATTGCACAAGCTTAACATTAGAGGAAAAATATGGGACATCATTGACGACTGTCATCAGAACACAGAGAGCGCAGTTATAGTCAACCAAACTAAATCACGATGGTTTCCAGTCCAACAAGGCGTCAGACAAGGAGGCGTGTTATCTTCTTTCTTATATCTAGTATTCATCAATGACCTGCTAGAGGAACTTCAATCACTGAATTCCAACCACCCTATAATATTTGACAGAAATTACCATTCACCAGCGCTCGCAGATGACATAGCCTGCATCGCATTATCTCCAGCCGCTCTACAATCAATGCTTGACACTGCCTTTAAATATGCCTCTAAATGGCGATTCGAATTCAATGCATCTAAATCATCTATCCTGTCATTCCGTGCAAGAACCCAAAAACAGCCCGCAGCAGTAGACATTTACTTAGGTCAATCCAAAATTCAATACGGAACGGTTTATGAACATCTGGGTATACCCATCAGCTCTAATACGAAATCCAAATCTCGAATTTCTCACGCATGCTCCAAAGGATGGAAATCCTTCTATGCTTTGTCCGACCTAGATATATCCCGTGTTAATCCACCAACGATGGCTCACCTATACCGAACAGTGGTGTTACCATCTGTTCTCTACGGATGCGAGACCTGGAACCACATGACTAAGGAAGACGTAAGACGTCTTAACACTTTCCAACACGGAATCTGCAAGCAGATCTACAACCTTCCAAAACTTACAAGATCGGATATCTGCGAACAATACATGAACATTCTACCAATCAATGCAGAAATCGATACTAGGAAACTCCTCTTTTTAGGAAGACTTTGCCGGATGAACCCTGACTTCCTCCCTAAAAGGATCTTTACCTCACGCCTATTTTCATTTCTGTACCATCTAAGTGAGACCCAGATGGGATTTATTCCTGATGTCCTACATCTTCTCCAGACCTACCAAATTTCAGACTTCCTAAATACTTGGCTTTCAGATGGATCATTCCCGTCAAAATCTGCCTGGAAATCGATTGTACGCTCATCTATCTACACGTACCAAACTCTTCAACGGATTGAACGGACAGATCACGATCCGGATTTTTTCGCTTTAATACTGTTTTCTGCACATCCAATCCAATTCTTATGTGGCAACACACCAACTCCTTCAGTGAAATTCAAAACCTGAAATTTACTTTTAAACTCATAGCTTCCAAACCTCTACAGAACCCGAGAACCTGTATGTTGTGTGGACGCATTATTACCGATGTTTTCTCGCATGCTACCGTCTCGTGTCCAGCACTAACAACACAGCACTCCAACTGGTGGAACTCTTTGTCCAGGTCTTTTCCCATACACCTGGAAGCGGAACTCAGTGGCCTCCCGGAGGATGACCTTTTCCTAATACTTCTAGGAAAACAAACACTGACAGTCCTTACTCGAACGGAGGAAATCGAGTTTAGGAAACTGAATTCAAAACACATAGTGACGTCTTGTGGAGTCTACAACAGACTCATTGCTTAACATAATTTCACATTTCCATCAATTTGTTTAAAACTTTTTCACATTTAAAATATATGTAAATATTTTCCTTTCGATTAATTCATTTCTCTTCATTACATTTATGTACATATATATCTCCACTTTTTTGTAACTTATTTGTTGTATGCTTAATTCTAATCTCCGTAATGGAGGAAATAAAAGATGAATGAATGAATGAATGAATGAACAGATGCACAGTGCGTTCAATGTTGAGTTATCAGTTAGCATAATTATCATGCGTGAAAAGATAATATTTGAAATAAACTTTTGATTACTTAAAAATTGCATTATTTGTTATTATTGACCAAAAGAAATTAATGATATTCTGCTTTCATTTTCTGGAATGTGTTTTCTATATCACAGCATACTTTCACTGACTTTATGTTCTTTAATCTAAAAAACTAAAATCGCTTACTGGCATTTCTCTTTGTTTTATAAGAAATTCTTACAATGCTTCATTTGATGACAGTATATTAATTTGCAAAGAAAACAATTCCTATGCGGTCTTCTCAAAAAATGCAAAAATAAAAACCCTCGTAAAATTCACATTATTTAACGATATTGAAGTCAGTAATTCAAGATGACACTTTACTAAAAGGAATTTTCCACCCTCATATTTTGATAGTTCAAAATAGAAAAAAAATTAGTTTTGCTTAATAAGGTTGAATTAACTAATAATTGCAAATCATATCTATGTTACCATAAGACGTAAGACTCAAATTAACAGAAGTACCGAGTATATCAACATTTAAAGATAGTACATTTTTGCTAAATTTTAAAACAAAAATTATGTAAAAACTAGTTCAAATATATCATTCTGACGTTAAATCTTCAAATTAATAACTTCTTTACAAATATATTTGAATATCAGGGAATCCATTTAACATTAGCAGTACAAAAAGGAATTCAAAATTAATGCATAACGTTAGATTTGTAGAAACAGTTCTTATCAAATGCTGCTAAAACAAAATAATTTTTAGTACCAGTATTTCTATACTTACGGAATGTTTTAAATGATATGTATATTCATCCAGCTTTGTTCAGTAAAAACGTGTAAAATTGGCTAAAACTTTCAGTTAATACATGAATTTCCTAGCAATTCAGTAATTACGCGTATTTACTAAAATGGCCAGTAAATACATGTATTTACTGAATGGTTTAGGAAATTCATGAAATTCCTGATTTCACATTTTTACTGTAACATATATACTCATGTTATTTGATTCGCTACCCGTTCTTTATATATATTTTAAAAGAACCATTTTCCTTTGAAAATATGCCCTTTCATAGAATTTTAAAATGTTGTCTCTGTATATATATACTCATGTTATTTGATTCGCTACCCATTCTTCATATATATAAACAATTTTTTATGAATCCAGCATTGGACCCATCTCTCTCTCTCTCTCATGTTATTTTATTTCCTGAACTAGAAGTCAAAAGTACTAAATATTCGTAAATAATAATATAAACTTCATAACATCATTAAAATCCCTCTGAGACAAGAAATGACGTTAACGTGTACAACGTCAAACTTATTCCATTCGCGAAGCGTATAACATGATTATGCCGTATGTAATAGTTAAACCGTACGCAATTTAACTCAACCTGAATTCATCTGAGTTTGAGAAGAAATGAATCTTGTTAGTACGTTGTTTTAGTTCCCTCACGTAAGTTTTTCACTCATATGGAGACGCCAACACTTGCGGGTGGAGAGCTGCAAATATTCGGCACTTACGGACATTAAGCAGTCGTTTTCGTGCCAGCAAAACACAGCGACATGTTTGGTTGTTTGCGCTGAGAGGTAGTGTGACTCGAGGCGAACTCGTCCAAACAATTTTTATAGGGATTTTGGTTTTTATTGTGAAAATTATTAAATACTCAAAACTAAATCACACACTGTTACACAACACTACACTGAGTCGGTAGATCCCAAAGTTATAAATCCCAGTACTGTGATAATAAAACCTTGTGTAAACCAATAAACCTTTTAATTACTTTTTTTCTTTGATTAATTTATCAAATTACATTCTTCCATTTATTTATGTATTATGTAAACATGGATATATAAACATGCAAAATTCAAAGTGAACACGTTTAATCCCAACTTCTTTAATAACCGAATAACTTTATAATATCCCATGAATAATGGTGAATATAAGGCTAATAAAATTATCTAATTATACCGAAGAATTTATTTTTACCAAACACCAGAACTCGCAGCTTTGTAAATATTTCGGTATTGGTTCACCGAAATTCAGATTCACCAAGTAATTACACCGTTCAAGTAATTTAGGTGCAACTTGAAAATAGTTTCCTAAGTAGAAAGTATAAAATTTTGGATGTTTAGCTGTTTAAATATTTCAGCTACATTGGCGGATCCAGAGGGGGGGTTCCGGGGGTTGGAACCCCCCTTTTTTTTGCCAAGTGGAGAAAGAGAGAGAAAGAAGGGGGATAAAACGTTTCTCGAGAATAAGTATTTGTACGTCTAACTTAAATATGTATTGAATAGATAGATTCTCACACATTTAGTTTTTCCATTCACCTTCACTATTACTTTTTATGAGTGAATGGTAGAAAATATTCTACTTATTTTCATATATCTTATATATGATATGTAACATGCGAGGTTGAATTTGATATTAGATTCCCGCGATCTTAATTTGGCTGTGTTGGCTATATATACAAGAAGGTGCCTTTTTTTTAAAGTAAGTCTTATGAAGGAACTAAAATTTAATTCATTGTTTTATACCCAACCCAAATAGGATTTTCAAATTCTTTAAGAAAATCCATTCTTCTATTCGGAAATGCTGCAAATCCATTCAATTTTAAGGCTTCAGTAGTTTTTTAAATGTGTGATTTTTTTTAATACCGACTGGGGGTACCTTTTCAAAGAAAAAAGGACGTAAAACAAAGATATTTTCCACAATCTTATATTTTTCCATACATGTGTGTGTGAATCTTTGCCTGAGAGTTTGTAAGGGGGGGGGGGTTAGAGGGACACAACCCTGGAACCCCCCCTTTCAAAAATAGCTGGATCCGCCCCTGAGCTAACACAATATAATTTCACCAAAAACTACTGGGCCCGGTTGTTCAAAAAATGGTAAAATTTAACGAAGCATTTTCTCTGTGTTAAATAATGTGTCAAATTAAACCACATGATTAAGTGTAGTTCAAAATTGTGTCTGTGTTAACAAAGCGTTAAATCTGTGTTAACGTCTTAAATCACCTACGGTAGGTAGATTAAGACGTTAACACCGTAATTAATGTGACGATGGGAAATATACTTGAAAATATCACTCGTCACTACATATTCGTTTCAATCTTTATTCATGGAATTCCAAAAGTTACATTTAATCGCTAAAACTCTAAAACTAAGACTAAACTCTGAAACACACATAATATCTCTGTTCCCTAATCTCCGCCCACATTTATAAAGATAACCAATGAAAGAATTCGAAACTCAAATGCAACATCAAAAGAAAGAATGGTTGACATAAACTTCCACAGAATTCTCAGGACAGGAAATGTTCAAGCTTTTATATCTACTCTACACATATAACTCACAATACTGTCATTGATACTGTGGGACGTAGGGGGGAGAGATGTCAAATTTGATAAATACAACACAGATGCTGAAACATCAAATTAAAAGTAAAATACACAAAAGCTCACCTTGACATTAAATATGGCCGCCAACTTTTTTATTCACCCGCCTGAACCCAGAAAACAGCGTGTCTCGACTTCGCACAAATTTTGAGGGTTGGACTGATGCTGAATTAAGAAGAAGGTACCGTTTTGGTCAGCATTGCATCAATTTTATTGGTGATGTCATCACAAATGATTTGGAAAGAGCCACCGAGAGCCACTTTGCGCTTAGCGTCCAGCATCAAGTTATGATTACCTTGCGCTACCTTGCAAGTGGCAGCTTTTTGCAGGTTGTCGGGGGAAATTAGCATGTCCTGTCCTCTACAACATCGTCATTAACCTTGGAGAGGATGAGGATGAAGTTGAGGAAGACCAGCCCAAGGTGTCACATTTCAAGGCCAGCAAGATTGAAGAGCGGTGCGGGACTATGTAACACAGCATTACTTTAAGCCCTATTTACCCGATCTGGTTTGTAAGATGTGACTCGCCACATCTTACAAATCAGATAGTGTAAATAGGAAAATCATAAGACAGATATGAAGTCAGATGGAATAAAAACATGCTCTATTCCGTCTGGCAAGTCAGATGGTTTTAACCAATCATTGACAATGTCAGAGAGGTTGATCCATATCAAGAATAACTAACATTTCTGAGCCTTTTCTGGTTCCATATCAATTGTCCTTTAAAATCTCGGAATCTACTGGATAAAATACCAAAAAACATTCTCAACAACTCTCCTTGCACTAGATAGCTTGTAGTTAAATATTCTTTTTGATAAATCCAGTTGTCTTGAAGGATAGGGCTTCATGAGGTAGGTTTTTAGAGGGAAAGCTTCATCACCAACGATAACATAGGGAAGAGGGCTTTCTCTTTCAGGCAAAAGTTTCCCAGGTGGTAAATTTAATGACTTCTCTTCTAGAGCTTTAAAAATAGATGAATTAGCAAATACATCCCCATCACTGATTCTACCATTACATCCTACATCAACATATATAAATCTATAATCTGCATCAACCAATGCAAAAAAAAACTATTCTGAAAAAATGTTTGTAGTTGTAATACATTGATCCACTTTTTATAGGGCATTTTATTACTATGTTTTCCATCCATTGCAGCAATACAGTTATGGAATTTCTATTTCTTCTCAAACTGCTTAAAAACTTTATCCCATGCTTTAATTGTATCTGGCACCTGAAAGAAACAAAATATTCTTTTTTAGGATTCCAGCAGCCAAATTGATAATGAAGATTTTGATGGACGAGAAGACACAATTTCTGAAACTTGAAACTTAGATGGTCAATTTTCACTACAAAACAGAAGCAGTAAGAGAAAAAGAATAACTGGAGCAGAGGTCGTCATGACAGAGACTGTATCTGTTTTAGCGAACTTAAAAAACCGACCACAGCTGAAAGAGTCTGCCCAGGAGATGGATGAGGATGTTGTATTTGGTCAATATGTAACAGTGGAACTGAGAAAAATACAGGATCAAAGGAAAAAAGCTTATATAAAATTTAAGATGCAGTCTCTCCTTTTTGAAACACAATTTGGTTCTGGATCAGAAATGGCCTCAAACAACTTCATTTCAAATGATAGAAACCAATCAGTTTCTACAAATCAGAGCCAAAGTTATGGAAGTTCCAATTGGATGAATTTGTGTTCAGGGATGACATACACTAACCTTTAATGTTAAATAACAAACAATAAACTAGTAGATTACCATGATATATTCCTCCTTTAAGACTCTGTATATTGCTTTGCATGTCTCGGGAACTATAATGGACAATGTGGACACTGGAACTCGGTATAAATATGATTTTGACTGAAAGCTGTCTCCTGTGAAATATGAAATACAGTATCAATGTTTTTGATAATCAACATGAAAACAAGCAAATTCAAAGAATTGTGGTCCCCCCCTTTCGGTATCTTTGTGGGCAAGATATCATTTTTAGGGTCAAGGTCAATAGGTCAAAGTTTTTGGTATCCCATGAAAGGTCTTGCCATAAAGAATACATATACATGTATTTAAAATATGAAAGTCCTAGTTTCTACCGTTCAAAAGTTGTGACCAAGGTTAACGTTTTTAAAAAGTAGTTAAAACTCCAGGGTCAAGGTCAAAGGGTCAAAGTTCTTGGCATGCAATGAAAGGTCTTCTCACAGGGATTACATACGTGAAGTACGAAAGCCCTAGCCCTCACCGTTTAAAAGTTATGGTCAAGGTTAAAGTTTTTTCAGAAGTACATAAATGTCCAAGGTCAAGGTCCAAAGGTCAAAGTTGTTGGTATCCAATAAAAGGTGTTGCCTCAAAGAATACATGTGTGAAATATAAAAGCCCTTGTATCTACCGTTCAAAAGTTTTGACCAAGGTTATAATTTTTAAAAAGTAGTTAAAACTCCAAGGTCAAGGTCAAAAGGTCAAAGTTGTTGGTATTCAGTGAAAGGTCTTGTCACAAAGAATAAAAATGTGAAATATGAGAGTCCTAGTACCTACCATTCAAAAGTTATGGCCAAAGTAAAAGTTAGGAATTTTTTAGTAAAAGTAGTTGAAACTCCAAGGTCAAGGTCAAAAGGTCAAATTTGGTGGTACCCAAAGAAAGATCTTATCACAAGGAATACACATATGAAATATGAAAATCATAGCTCCACTAAATCAAAAGTTATGGGCAAGGTTAAAGTTTTTGTGACGGACGGACCGACGGACAGACAGACGGACAGACGAATGAGATTTAATGTCCCCTCGCTTTCGCGAAAGCGGGGGACAAAAAAGGTATCAAATGTATAGAATTCATTAAAGTAAGTCTCTAATTTACCTGTTGCTAAGTATCTGAGAGTTAATGACAGTCGTTCAGCTGCAGATATTGCTTCCCCGTCTCCTTATTATCAGGGACACCTTTTGAAGTAGATCATCAGAATCTGCTTTGTCCATTCTTACAAAATTTATAAAGCCCTTTTGGTTTTCCTCAGCTAATTCTTTTGCTAATGCATGGTACGCACCATGCTCTTTTCGACGCCCTAAGGAAGGTCTCGTCCATGTTCTTCTGTTTCTTCTACGATTGTTTAAATGATAAGCAGTGGCTATCATTAAAACACAAATGGCTACTAAACTATCATCATCCTCCATTGTGAAATGTAAAAAAAAAAAAATTTGGAGGGAAATATTTATGAACTTCATGTCTGACAAATCATACCGTGTAAGTGAAACACTGGAGTCAGATGTGAAATCACATCTGAAATCACATCTTACAAGTCAGACCGTGTAAATAGGCATTTAGCTAATAACTTATTTGAATATTTATAAGGAATTATATATAAGTTGGGAAGCAAAACAAATTTACAATCAAACATTTAACAATCAATTAAAAAGCAATCCACTACTGCTTGATTAATTAATTGAATGTGGAATTAATACTTCATAAAATACTAGAGTTAATTGAATAATAAAATTATTGTAATGATTATTCTAAATTTTATAACAGTAGAATCAGGTGCCATGGGGGTGTGAGCATCCCCTGCCGACCAGTCACACCCGTCGTGTGTTCTTTCCTGAACATTGAATGCTTATAACAACCCCGAATAATTTATACCGGGACTCAGATATTCAGAGATGTCTAACAACTTAAATTTGTTTTACTGATGCATGAATAAGCATTATTGCGTTTTACAACGAATGCAGCGTTTCCGTCGAGTCGGAGGTGTTTGCATCGTCGCAAACAACGGCCTAAATGAACGATCCTTTCCCATTCTGTAGAGCTATATATATGCGGACTCCTGACCGTGGCTTGAGACGATGAGGTGTTTGAAGAGGTAATATTTATTAAAATCATATATGGCCGAATTGAAACCATTGCAGATTATTTATTGTTTGCATTATTTTTCAAATTCCTTTTAAAATTCTTTTTAAAAGATTGTTTTCTTCATTTATAACTTTTTAAACATTTCCACATCGTCTCCGATGCACTCGTGCGCGTCATCATAAATTCTCTCGTCAACCATCTAGTCATCGATTGTATTAACAGTGATCCCGTATTGTTCTAACATATTAAAATGGTGTTTGGAGTAGAATAAAAACTGCCTGGTCATTCTCTTTTTTAGGTCACCTGAGTCACTCAGGTGACCTATTGCCATCCGTGTTTGTCCGTCGGCGTCCGTCGTTCGTCGTGTGTTAACATTTGAACATTTTCAGCTTCTCTGAAACCGCTAAACCAATTTCAACCAAATTTTGTATACAGCATCTGTGGGTGAAGGGGAACAAAAATTGTGAATTTCATGGTCCCTGCCCCCCTGTGGCCTGAGGGGTGGGGCCAAAACCACTAAAATTAATGCAATCTTTAAAAATCTTCTTCTTTACTCCTGGACATCAAGCAGTCAAACTGTTTGCATGATTGTAATCAGCAATGAGTCCCCTACCAAAATTGTGAAATTCATGGCCCTGGGGTCAGGGGTTCTAGTGCTAGGGCGGGGCTAAATAAGTAGGTAGTGAAAATGTATTATTTCTTTGAAAATCTTCTTCTCTGCTCCTGGGTATTAAACTAAACTTAAATTAAACCTGGGTACCAACTAAGTACAGAGTTATGATGAGCAAGAGTGCCTCTACCAAAATTGTGATTTTTATGGCCCCAGGGTCCGGGGTTCTTGTTTTAGGGCGGGGCTCTCTATTGATTATATAGTGAAAATACATGAATTCTTTGAAAAATCTTCTTCTCTGCTCCTGGGCATTAAATAAACTAACTAAGTATATAGTTATGATGAGCAAGAGTGCCTCTACCAAAATTGTGAATTTTATGGCCCAAGGGTCAGGGGTTCTTCTTTTAGGGTGGGGCTCTAATGATTATATAGTGAAATGCATGAATTCTTTGAACATCTTATCCTTTGCTCCTGGTTAATATGCTAATGATCTAATTACATATTAAAGGTCAGGATTTATTTTATTTTCAGTTTTACAAACCCTCCGCTCAAGGTTTTGAATTTTCAGAAAAAAAACAAAAAATTTCTTCCCGATGTCAAATTTGAGTCGGGATCGAGATTTCAAATTTACGAACTCGCACTTCCGGTGTTACGATGAGACGGGCAAAACGGCGGGTAAATAAAGCTTGGTCTGAGAAGATAGCTTGGTTTAGTGTAAAATTCATCGATAAGAGTGCCATTCAAAACATTTCACCCGTTCAAAGGACAAATAAAATGCTGACGACTTTGTTGCACAATGACATGCTGGTGAGATAATTATGTATTCGTTTCAAAAGTATCTCTGTAAATTATTTTCCTCCCCCAGGTTTTAAACTGCCCGTGGTAGCTATTGCATATTGCCAGCGACATTGTTTAGGTCTCTGTTGTAGCTTGCAGTCTAAGCATCATTCTTCAGAAAAGGGTTGCTTATGCATCAGATGTAATGAATAAAACTATGGGAGAAGTTAAGTCCATTTGAGGAAAAAATAAACAATAACCCGAACAAATAAAAAAAATTCAACTATTAAAAGGCAAGAATATACAAATATATACAGGCATGTAGTATCATTTGTATCAGCCAGAAAAATTATTTCACACTTAATTGAAAAAATGTTCACCCTACTCCCCAATACTCCCTGTGTTTTAGGCATCAAGTAAATTTTAGAACAATGTCTACACATTCACCTAACACATATTAAACAAATGAATATATATTGAAAGACTTTTAAAGAATTGATTTTTTAAAATATATTTTGATCAACATCACAAAAATTTATATAACTGGCCCAAACTAGCAGACGATGAAATAAGCATTTAAATGTTCTACTTTCCTATTTGTAAGCATTATGTGTCCAGTGGTAAGGAGCCTATTAGGATAGCATAAAAAAGAATGTACAAATGTAAATAATTGATTTATCAAATTTTTTTTTATTTCCTTCTCCTTCTGGACTTTTTTATTTTCATGTTCATAACTTAACCTAAACATAAAAAAATGCTGGCCTTATAATAGGGGGGGGGGTGTTTTAGAGTTATGTGTTACTTTATAAGGTTTAAAGATAAGATTAAGAATGAATACATAAATGTAAAAAGTAAATTTACAAAACAATGATACTTCATTTGAACTTTAAATGTTATCTTTAGACCTTAGAAAGTAACACATAACTTTTAAAACATCCCCCCTTCCGACCATTCAATTAAAACGTGCTAGTCCGCCCTGTACAACATAAGCAGCCCGAATTCTACCATGCATTAAGTTTATCAATGTCTTAATCTGAGCGAAATAAATATTCTTGTCCTTTTTAAAATGCCTGTTTTTCAGATCCTGAGGTCGAATTTTCTCTAACTTGGCGTAGTGTAGTTACCCTTGGACTTCCGGTCAAGGAACTGCCATTCATGCTTTTGAAACATATGAGCCCGAAAAATCGTTATTTAGTGTATATTTGCATCTGTAGCTCTCCCTTTTCTTTATTTTGAAAAATTCCAACATTAGCAATGAAAATGCGTGCTTTCAGTAACTTTGAGGAAATACAGGCATCACATCCGGAAGAGAAAGAAGGATATTTTTCCGGACTTCTAGTACAAGACTTATGATTAACAGGTACAAAACCCTGAGAACCCAAAATATTGACAATAATTTTATTAAAAATGCATATATTTTATTTCTGTTCAGGGAGCTAAAAATCAACTTCCGGTCATGGAATGAAAATCATTCAACCGATAAATAACTGATTTGGCAAAGTAAAAGATGTCCTAACTTTTTTGGTACATAGTTATATCCCGTATATAAATTTTACCCCTAAAATTAGGGTGTTGCGTTTCTATTGACGGTGAGTATATATACACTATAATGTAAAAAATCAAATTAATTTTACTATTAACTATCACATTCTTTTTTGTTTTTTTTTAAAGGCTGGTAAATTAATAATTTAACAGGCAATAAATTACAATTAAGAGAATTAGAGAAGAGAGATCTTTCCTTCTGTTGTCAAATTCTCAGGAGATATAGATAACACATGATCAGAGATGCCCAACTTCCCACACTAAGCTCATTAATTATCTTTAACTGGATACATGTCCACTCATATCTCCTTAAGGACAAATGGGTAGATTATAATTTGAATTTTTCTAAGTCCAAAGGGCATAACTGTGTAAAAAATGGCACGATCATACCCGCAACAGAACTTGACCTAGATATTCATCTGATAAATCTGTATACCAAATTTCATTCCAGTATGTGCAACGGTTGTGAAAAAAATGAACGGAAACTAAATGGACCGACAGACAGCAGCAAAGCAATATGCCCTCCCTTCTTCGAAGGTGGGCATAAAAATGTCGAAGTTTTTACTGGAAGCCAATTAAAAAGAAGAAAGGGTCAAAATCTGAACGGATATAATTTGAAAATTTCAGTCTGTAGTAATTAAGCCACTATCAAAAATTATGCGTCCCGTTAGAGAAACCAGGTAATTAAAGATGTCTGTATAATTTGTGCAATAATTAAGATTTACTTGTTTGATCCTAATTGATAATCAATTAAAAAGTCCTTAAAATACCAACGGTTGTCAATACTAATCTATAGCCTCCAGGTACTTCACTAAATGGCAGTGATAAGATTGAAATACCCTCATAATACGTACTAATCTATAGCCTCCAGGTACTTCACTAAATGGCAGTGATAAGATAGAAATACCCTCAAAATACGATGTTGAAAATCTTGACAGAGCTTTTTTTACTTCTGTGAAATTTTACGCGTTTAAATTTCACGGATTTATAAAACTCGTAAAAATTAGCAGCACGTAAAAAATACCCGTTATACGGTAAATCATCCGTATTAGGTAAGAGATACTGTTCTTCGTTGATGACTCGATTAACCGTGACTTTGTAGTCACCACAAAGTCGCACTGATTTATCTGGTTTTGCATGGGACAGCCACTATCGACGCGGCCCACTCACTTGTTCTTACAGGATAAATCACTCCTCTTTCTTTAAGTTTCCTCAATTCTACCTCCACCCTTTCTTTGAGGGAAAAAGGAACAGGCCGGGCCTTACAAAAAATTAGTTGGCACTGTTCTTTGATTCTGATTTAAGCCTTGAAGTTTTTGATTGGATTTCGGTTCTCCTCGAATAAAACCTGATACTCTTTTAGTAATGTTTCTACCGATCCACTTGTCACTGAGATGTTTTTCCAATTGTGTTTGATCTTTGACAACCAATCTCGTCCTAGAAGACATGGCTTAACTACAAGAAGTACCACTTGAGGCGCACATTGTTCACCATACGTGACAGTCACTTCAAAATCACCTAGAATTGGAATTTCCTCCTTGGTATAAGGTTTAAAAGATGCTGAAGATTTACTGAGATTATAATCAGAGAGTCTATTTCTGTACATAGCTTCATTCACTGTTGTTCTTGCACTGCCTGTGTCGATCTGAAACTTCAAAAGTTTGTCTTCTAGCTCTAGGCCAACCGAATAGTCCAATGTTTTGCCTGATGTTTCCGTGTTGAATACGGAGTATATGCTGTGCTCTTCATGTTCATATTCTTCATTCTGATCAAATTTAAAGTCCTCATTCACAAACAGAGAAGGTTTTCCATTTAACTTCGGGTCCCTTTTTCATGTCTGCATTTCTTTTCCAAATGTCCAATTTTGTCACATTTTGAAACATTTCCTTTTTTTAATTTTACATGTATCTGCATCATGTTTTCCCCCACAACGAAAACACTGTCTTTCTGTCACCATGGGCTTCGCTTTTTAGGTCACCTGAGTAACTCAGGTGACCTATTGCTATCTGTTTTTGTCCGTCGTCGTCCGTCGTTCGTCGTCCGTCATTTGTCGTCCGTCGTGTGTTAACATTTGACAAAACATTTTCAGCTTCTTCTCTGAAACCTCTGAACCAATTTCAACCAAATTTGGTATACAGCATCTATGGGTAAAGGGGAACAGAAATTGTGAATTTCATGGTCCCTGCCCCCCTAGGGCCTGGGGGGTGGGGCCAAAACCACTAAAATTAGTGCAATCTTTAAAAATCTTCTTCTTTACTCCTTGACATCAAGCAGGCAAACTGTTGGCATGAATGTATTGAGCATTGAGTCCTCTACCAAAATTGTGAAATTCATGGCCCCAGGGTCAGGGGTTCTACTGCTAAGGCGGGGCTATATAGATTATATAGAGAAAATGCATTATTTCTTTAAAAATCTTCTTCTCTGCTCCTGGGTATTAAATAAACAAACTAAGTACATAGTTATGATGAGCAAGAGTGCCTCTTTTAAAATTGTGAATTTTATGGCCCAAGGGTCAGGGGTTCTGGTGTTAGGGGGGGGGCTCTATTGATTATATAGTGAAAATGCATTTATTCTTTGAAAATCTTTTTCTCCGCTTCTGGGTATCATATTAACTAACTAAGCACATAGTT
>PRKT01000607.1:185446-225618 GCA_003671525.1 Saccostrea glomerata | reverse complement strand
AAATATGTGGCCCCAGGGTCAGTGATTCCTTTGGGGTGAGGTGCAAAACTGGTTATAAAGTGGAAGTGCATTTTCTCTTTGTTCCTCTGATCAACCTCTGGATATTAAGTACATAGAGTAAGCATGCTAAGTTTATAATTATGATAGGCAATGGTGCCTCTTTTAAAATTGTGAATTGTGAATTTCATGTCCTCTGGTTTAAAACACAAACCAAAGTTAATTGTTTGAAAGTTGTAACACAATACTCAGGTGACCTATAAGGCCCATGGGCCTCTTGTTTTCTTTTTCTGTCCCTCCAATAATTTAGCTTTGATTTCACGTAATGAACTGATGTTCCTTTTCCGCAGTTTCCATTGCTTTATCTATGTAGTAATTTTTTAAAGGTGAGGTCTGCCTCAGACAGTAATTTTTTTTATTGGCTTCAGATCTCAGTCCACAAACAAGTCAGTTTCTCAATAACTTAAGTTTATATTTTCTTTACATTGGCTCAAGTTTTAAAATTGAAACAGTGTCATATAAGGGTAAAAATAAGGGATGGTGAAAATAACCCTGTATATAGTATTTAAAGCAATTAGGTTTGCATATATACACACCAAGGGACATTTTTAAGATAACATATTAATATAAAATATCTTTAAACACTAACAAAAAAATTAATTATCAAACTTAAATATTGATTTAATACATAGTGACTCTAATATGTACCTGCATAAAGTATGCACCCTCTGTCTCATCGATAATTTTAGGGAAGTCCAGGTGTTTTTTTTTTAAGTCATCAAGGAGGTCATTAAGAAGTTCATCCTTCCGAGTTAAACCTGTTGTGTATTTATTACACAGGGTTTCTAATTACTAGTTAAACTTCTCAAGGACCACACCTTTACCGGAAGTAACATTTTATTGTAGAATACATAAAACATGCAAAACGAATACGTACACGTAAATTATATCCGGAAAAATATATACTACATTCCTCCCCACTAAACTTTTGAAATTCAAGTTTAAAAGTTAATTAATGTTACAATTCAAAATTAAAAAAATATCATTAAACATATTCATGGTCTCTGAGTGTTAATTTCGTTGTTTTCGAGATACACCCAACGAAAAATTGTGATTTCACAGTATTTGACTTGTTTCCTGAATCTGGTAGGGGATTCTGAGCAACTGCTGGTTCAGTAGGAGGTGTTTCAGGTAGGTTTGGGGTTGCAGTTCCCTCACTTGGTGTAATTGGAATGGTTTCTATTCTTTGTTCGACAGGCAAAATATCAACATGAGTATCTGTGTTCTGTAGCTGTGCCTCCGCAAATGGCTGCTGTACTGAACTAAGGATTTGGTCAACATGACGCCGCCATACATTTCCTGGGGATGCCTCAACTTCATATGAAATTGGTCCTGTGATGCGATGTACATGTATTATGCCGGATATCCATTTATGATTTCCCTTCCTGTAGTTCCTCACTACGATATGGTCGCCGATGTTAAACTTGCAAAGTTTGGTTGTAATCTTACTTCGCATCTTCTCCTGACTTTGGTTCACGGTACGTATCAAACTAGGCTTAGCATGATCCAGCTTAGTTGTGAGATTTCTTCACAAAAACATTTGTGACGGAGATTCTCCAGTTGTTGACTGTGGAGTGTTCCGATATGCAATCAGAAAATTACAAAGTTTCTTCTGAATAAAACCCTCATCATATTTGGCAGATTTCAAATGCGCTCTTGAAGGTCTGCACAAATCGCTCAGCAAGCGATTGGCCTTGGGTGATAAGGGGATTAGGTTGAATGACGTATACCATTTGATTTCATAAATCGCTGAAAATCCTCTGCAATGAACTGTGGTCCATCATCACTAATTAAATGTTCAGGTAAACCAAATAGAGTTCTAAGTACTTCAATGGTATGTATTGAAGTAGTCTTGTTCATCTTAAACACTTCAGGCCACTTGGAATGGGCATCTATATCAATCAGAAACATAGTTCCCAAAAATGGGCCTGCAAAGTCCGTGTGCACAAACAAGCTTGAGTCAGTTCAACATGTTTATTGGCCTCCTCGTCATGAGGGTAAGAGACTACAAAACAAAACAGCCGTCTTACAAATAATTTCATATACAAACAATTATAAACAGTTAATAGATTCGCCAGATAACACCATGACAATCCATGACATACATTATGCCAAATTTGAAAAATACATAAAAAAAATCGTTTTATGACTTTCTAAATACTAGTATAAATTCTGTATGATATAATTCGACTTTTCAACTTAATACAAACCAAATAATTCATAATGTAAAGTGAAAAGTATTGTTACATAAAAATACGTATCCAGATTTTCCCTAACGCCAATGCCATGTGCGTTTGTGCACTTAGGATTTATAACTAATATATGCAAAAAATCAAGTATAGACAACAGTTAAGACTTAGCGTATGCAATAATAATTATGTGATTACAAATATGCAAAAGACAAACTTACTCTTTGGGCAACCGGCCATTGATTCCTTAGACTATCACTGGCATCCTCGGTAATATTACGGTGGTAAGTGGTCGTGAATTCACTATAGTGCAAACTTCTGCCAGAAATGTAGAAAGTGTGTCGTTGGTTAAACCTTTTATTCCATTTCGTAGAAGCATACTGTCCAAGATTCTGCGCGTCACACCAATAATGCGCTCCCAGACTCCATCAAAATGGGATGCATGTGGAGGGTTGAATATCCATGAGTACTCATTGTCCTGCTGGAATTTCTGTACCACGGGTTTCTCCACAAACTGATGAACCATCTGTAGTTCCTTTACTGCCCCAACAAAGTTGGTTCCTCTGTCAGAACGGAATTGACGGACAGGTCCTCGTATAGAAAGGAAACGCCTTTATGCATTAATAAAAGATGAAGACATTAGTGCTCAATTCCTCAACGGGCTCAAATGTGGATACCCCTTAATACCAGGCACGTAAACATAATTGTCCATCTCTTGCTTGTGGCTAATCCTCCCCGTGTGCGCCTTGCCGTTATAAGGTCTGAACGTATCCAGGCCGACGAACGTAAATGGAGGTCCTGGGATCAAACGATCCTTTGGAAGGTTAGCCATTTTCTGACCGCAGAAGGCTCCTCGTAATTTGCGACATGTGACACAGTGGTGAATCTCGGACGCTATCAGACGCTTGGCTCCAATTGTCCAGAATCCTGATGACCTGATCTTGCCTTCTGTTATCTTACGTCCTTGGTGGGATACCTTCTCATTAAAATACCTAGTCAATAAAGTAGCTATGTGGGATTTCTTAGGTATGATTAAAGGATGTACGTCTAAGTCAACTAACTTCTGTGCAGCAGAAATCCTACCACCAACACGTAGTAGGCCATTGGAGTCCAGAAACGGTGCCAAGGAAATGATGCTGCTACCTTTAGGAATTGGCTTCTCCTTGATGAGACATTCTACCTCTTCTTTGTACCTCTTTCAAAATATGAATCTCAGCTGATTTCAGGGCGTCCAAATTCAAAGACTGTGGACAGTAATCACTACTGAACGAAAAAAGTGCTGAGAATCCCAAATTTATCATTTATCATTTGCACAAACTTGAATCTACACTGTCTTATAAGTAGGTAACACTAAGACCAGATTAATTTCAGTAGTTAGGGTGAGTAACACTAAGACTGCATTAATTTGATTGGTTTTGGTCCCACTTCTCTGGACCCAGATAGGCAAAGATCATGAAATTCATAATTTTTGTTCCCCTTCACCTGATGCTTTGTGAACCAAAAACCATTCACAAAAAAATACAAGGTTCAAGTATTTTTCAATTTAATAGACAGATGATGCCAATAAAAATGGTGAAATAGCATTTGTATACAATATATAAGTAATTTGTCTTTAATCAGAAGTCCGATGCCAATAAAAATGGTGAAATAGCATTTGTATACAATATATAAGTAATTTGTCTTTAATCAGAAGTCCTTACCTCTGGTTTCTCAATCTCTTTGGAGATGGCAGAGGTGGTATGGCCATTTCTTTGGGCATGCATTTTCTGTTGGCTGTCATTGAATTTTCTCCTCAAAAACTCTATTTTAGACTTCAAACCTTTAAAAACATAAAAAGAGGCCCATGGGCGACATAGCTCACATGCGTAACTCTAACCATGCAGTTCTTTATCATATTTCCCCCTTGTAATACTTATTGTGGCCCTGTTCTACCCCCAGGGGTCACGATTTGGCAGAGTTTCCGAAAATCATCAGTCCTACTGGCAACACTGAAAGAATGTCCTATGAAATTCGCTATGGTATAGGTCCGTGTAACCGATTGTGGTGAGGGTTTATCATCATTAGTTTATTGTACTCGGATCTATTGTGATGTCTTCAATAAAATAATGTAATTTTCAATGCAGAATGCATCTATTCTTTGTAAATATCCATAATTTTATCCATTTTGCTATTCTACTTCGCTTGTTTACCTCCAAAAACTAAGATTTTTTTTCCTAATCCGAATTTCCACCATTCCTCTGTTAATGGTAAACACATGCAGACAGTATATAGGTCATGAAGCACAATGCCCGCTGCGCTAACGTGAGGATAATTTATTTTTATTTAGAATTTATATCATAACTTTTACTTTAATATGATTAAATTTTACCAATGAGAAGAGGAATTAAATTGTTGAAATGAAGGGTGATTCCCCTTACAAGAGGAGATAATCAAGAAAAAACATAAATATTGTGGGGTCAATAATAAATCTTCCCAAGTTGTTCTGTGGAAAATGTGAAAAGTTTATAGACGGACGACTGACAACTGGTGATCAGAAAAATTCACTTCAGCTTTCATCTAAGGTGAGTTAAAAAAAACTTTCAATTTAAGAATCAGTTATATATAAATATACTAGCTTTCATATGCATTAGTCGTTAGTCTTTTTAGTTCATTTATTTTTACATGTATAAGTATAAATTATGGGTAAAAAATTACAAAAATATATTAATTTTCTGATTTCTATACCCTGGCATTTAACTATATTGCTAACTAAGTGTAAATGGCAAACATTTTGTTCTATTTATGATTTGAGCATATTTTTAGTAGCAGTTGATTCTCTGAATCACATATGGATATTTTAAGTGAGAACATGTTTTAATCTTTAGCTGTACTATAGTTTATCATAATTCTATTTACTACATTGTTATTTAGTATATCAGAATAGTTGTATGTCCACAATTGAATACCGGTATATAATTTATTTACTTTCATCTTCAATCCTTATTGAAGGGCCTGTGGACTCCATTCCACCCGGTTTCTGTTTGGTTTCTAAATGATATCAAATAAGTAATTTTTCAACAATCTAAGAGGACAGATTACATACCAACCATCCGCCCATTATCTATCCATTTATCTAGCTATCTACAGAATATCTTTAAAAATTACCTTCACTTAGTACTTTCACTGCATGGTGAGTATCTTTAATCCTGCCTAAAAAGACATTTTAGAATCTCCATTTAATTAATACATTTTCAACCATCAGTATCAACCACAAACAAGAAGTCTGTGAGCCATAAAATACCAATATACTCAAGTCCATGGAACGGACAGACACACAGATAAACAGGAGGTTGAACCGGATTTGCATTTCAACATTAGCACCATATGGCATGCCTCAGCAAAAAATGTGCTAAAATTTCAAAGATATGCGATGAATATAGTTGTTGAGAAAACTGTTACGAAACTTTGTCATGCATCTATGGACAGACGCACAGATAAACAGAAAGTTGATATTGGATTTGTGCAAAAATAATTCCTTCTTAATGGCATCCCTCAGCAAAAAATGTGCTAAAATTTCAAGCATCTGCTATGAGCAGTTGCTAAGAAAACTATGACTGAAATTTGCTATGTATTGAATGTATGGACAGATGCATGAATAAACAGGAAGTAGACCTCGGATTTGCAAAAAAATTAATCCCACCATATGGCATGCCTCAGCAAAGATTCTGCTAAAATTTCAAGTATCTGCGATGCGTAGTAGTTGAAAATTCTGCAACAAAAATTGGTTACCTACAGACACACGGACGGACTCTAGACAGAAAGAAAGACGGTCAGACACACAAGAGCAAAACAGTTAACCCCCCTCTCCTTCTAAGTAGAGATATAATCA
Organism: Saccostrea glomerata; assembly: GCA_003671525.1. Taxonomy (NCBI): domain Eukaryota; kingdom Metazoa; phylum Mollusca; class Bivalvia; order Ostreida; family Ostreidae; genus Saccostrea; species Saccostrea glomerata. The sequence continues at coordinate 219,504 of PRKT01000607.1, read as the reverse complement.
TTTATATAACTGAATTTCCCTTGACTTCAATTGCACTCAACTTCAAGAATAGATCTGCATGCAAACATGAAAAAAATGTAGTACATGTACATATGCCAGTTACTGTACATAAATTTCATCTTTTAACTATAACATTCAAATTGTTTCATATTTCAAAAATTTGTCCATGTTTTCAAACATTTCTTTGTACAAATGTAAATAAAACAGAAACATCTCCTTAAGTAGAATGATATCCTTTATTAAGACAATGAATGAATAAAAAAAAAACAGTAAAAATAAATAGTTAAAAAAAAAACAATTTAAAAAAAACACGAAAATTCTTTCTTTGTTCACAGCAGCTCCACATTCCCCACAGAACTTGTTGAGGGGTCCAAGGTGGCTACCACATTCTATGCAAAACATTCTACAACAGTATACAAATTATTTAAATAATAGATTTTCTAAATATGATTCTTAATATTCCTATTTAGCTCCAAACATAAAAGAAAATAATACAATCTGCTACATATAAAAGATTTATCACAGAGAACATGGAGAAAACATGAGAAATATTATTTTATAAATCTATTGACAGTTAAAATAACTCTTTTGATAACAAGTATAATTGTATGGGGAAACAAAATCAATAGTTATGAATTTAAATTTTAATTGAGGTTCACTAAAAAATGAAGATTTCATTCGAATTTCCTCGATCATGAGACTCCCTTCAGTTTAGGGAGAAAGAAAAATAAGATAAACTGTTTTCACGTATAGATTCCATCAAATAACAAGAATTCTTGATTTTCTTTGTAAGTTATTTACACAAAAAATTACAACAAAGAATATTATTGACATGTTACTTACCTTGAATCTCTCTACACTAGCTAGGCCCTACAATCTGCCGGCTGACGACCACGATGTTGATGCCTGTGCATCTGCGTCATAGGGAATCTTGGCCAAATCAAATCTCTCTCTCTTGGAATCTTAGCCGGTTATCTCGTAGAAGCCTGGGAATGATCGAGGTCAATCTTGGCCATAGCCAGCGTTAGCCTGGGCATGCCAGGGTTTAAACTGCCAGCTACGCAAGCCAGGCTAGCATGGGATTGGCATGCTGCAAACATGGATTGGCCAGGCTAGGGTGGACGGCCAGGGTTAAAGATCTAAACGTGGGAAGGCCATGGTTGTCCTGGGCATGCCAGGGTTTAAACTGCCAGCTACGCAAGCCAGGCTAGCATGGGATAGGCATGCTGCAAACATGGATTGGCCAGGCTAGGGTGGACGGCCAGGGTAAAAGATGTAAACATGGGATGGCTAGGGTCGACGGCCACGGTTAGCCTGGGCATGCCAGGGTTAAAAGACCCTGACCCTGGGAGTTCCATGATGCAAGCATGGGAAAGGCCAGGGTGTACATGTAAGATGGGTGGCCATGGTTAAAGCTATAGATTACATACACCCTGACCCTGGGAGGTCCAGGATGCAAGCATGGGAAGGCCAGGGTGGACGGCCAGGGTGTACATCATGGGTTGCCAGGGTTAAAACTATAGATCTTTTACATATATGGACCCTGACCCTGGGAGGTCCAGGATGCAAGCATGGGTGGCCAGGGTTAAAACTATAGATTACATAGACCCTGACCCTGGGAGGTCCAGGATGCAAGCATGGAAAGACCAGGGTGTAATGCCAGGGTGTACATCATTGGTGGCCAGGGTTAAAGCTATAGATAATATAGACCCTGACCTTGGGATGTCCAGGATGAAAGCATGGGAAGGCCAGGGTGGACGGCCAGGGTAGAAATCATGGGTGGCCAGGGTTAAAACTATAGAATATATAGACCCTGACCCTGGGGGTCCCCTATGGCTTTCCATAGGATACAATTTTGATGAACACTGTTGAATATCTGGGTAGTGAATATACCCCCCACCCCGTGTAGTAATGAAATGAGATAATGAACTATTTATCCTAACACGAGCTCTTTCCGCTGCTTCATGTGAAAACATGTGTCTGTAATAAGTTCTTGGCAGTATTTGTGACCAAATAAACTTACATCTAGGTAATATAAGTTGTAAGTGAGACATAGTCAATTTCATAAACTTCTGTAATTGGCGCAGGGACATGGTGCCGATACTATTACCTCCGCATTGAATCATTATCATATGTGGGCTCCCATATTGTGAAACCAGACTTTGTATCTTCGGTTCGACCTTTTCCCAGGTCATTCCTCTTTTGCCAAACCATCTAATAAGGATGTTGTGTTGTTGCAAGTTCAAATGCTCATTACCAAAATTGATGGATGTGTGGTTTCTAGCATGATATATCAAAGATGATCCAATAATCCAAACCATGACGGGAGCACCTGCAAACTTAGGATACTGTTACAGTAGCAATATGTTGCGAAGTGCCCGCCCCCAATCTTAACAACTATGACTATAAACGAATGTATGTTTGAACTGCATTGGATTTCCATCTACCTTAATCTTAATATTATCGTCAGAGAACCCTGATGCGTACAAGTGTGTTGCGCAGCCAATTCTAAATGAATGAGATTTAAATGTCTTTGTGTCCAAACCAACAAATTGAATAGATTTTTGTGGGATTGAAGGTAATTGGTATGAAGTCAATGGCTTTCCACCAAGGTGGAAGAAAAAATGGTCCTTGAATGTTGGGTCCAACTGAAAAGAAGCTGTGAAGTGTTTTGAATAATGTTGATGTTTCTAGGTTTGATAAAAGTGCAAAATAGATCCTTTTGCATGCAGATCAGGTTTTGAACCTCTACTATGTATTTCAATTTGATTTTGATGTAACTTAACGTCCTTACGGGCCAAAACAAAGGATTTTTAGCAGAAATTGTAAACTCATTAATTCTAAGGAGGGCAAAAAGGCAAAGTGAAATGCGAGGGTAAACAAAGTAGTTTCATATGAGTTTTAACAAACCGATGGGAGACATGTGGTGATTTGATTAAAGGATTTCTGACATGATTTCAATAATCTTTTGTTTCCCAGTCAAAAATGCCAATCTATATGATAATAACATAAATAAACATGTGTTTTTATTGAGTCTTGTGTATATCCCGCGGTGTGATGCTGATAAGACAGGGAGTCAGAATATGCATATTTCTGATCCGATAACGAGGCTCTACGTCATAGATACTCTTGAGTTCCCCACAGTTCTTTTTTACGTTTAGCAAAAGCACATGTACATGATGTCAAATGGTTTATTGCGCTGCTTTTTGATGTAATAATAAGGCAGAAAAGGGCAAAGGGATAAGTTTTTTCACTTTTCATAAAGATGTTAATCTCAGAAAGCAGTGGGCTCATTATTGTATAAGCTGAAAATGTTCAAATGTTAACACACGACGGACGACGACGGACGAAAACGGATAGCAATAGGTCACCTGAGTTAACTCAGGTGACCTAAAAAGGCAAAGTGAAATGCGAGGGTAAACAAAGTAGTTTCATATGAGTTTGAACAAACCGATGGGAGACATGTTGTGACTCGATTAAAGGATTTCTGACATGATTTCCGTAATCTTTTGTTTCCTTGTCAAAATTGCCAATCTATATCATATTAACATAAATAAACGTGTGTTTCTATTGAGTCTTGTGTATATCCCGCGGTGTGATGCTGATAAGACAGGGAGTCAGAATATGCATATTTCTGATCCGATAACGAGGCTCTATGTCATAGATACTCTTGAGTTCCCCACAGTTCTTTTTTTACGTTTAACAAAAGCACATGTACATGATGGAAAATGGTTTATTGCGCTGCATTTGGATGTAATAATAAGGCAAAAAAGGGCAAAGGGATAATTTTTTTTCACTTTTCATAAAGATGTTAATCTCAGAAAGCAGTGGGCTCATTATTGTCGGCGAAAGGACTTTACTCCAACTTCAGGACACAGATAATGCTCTGATCACTTTTCGCCCAAGTGTTTCGAACAAGACCCCAAGCTTCTCGGTGAAATGGGACTTCAGGAAACATTTAGGAAACGTTTAAGGTTAAATGCAGTCCCAGATATACCACTTTTGACTGAAGAAGAGCTGTGTAGCGAACAGACAACAGCAAAGGTCCGTGGAGCGTATGCAAAGTGACAGAAAGCAGAGGTACTTTTTATACCCCTGCTCCGAAGGAGAGAGGGGTATACTGTTTTACCCTTGTGTGTCTGTCAGTCTGTCTGTCCGTGTGTCCGTGTGATCGTCCGTAGCAAATTTTCGTCGCAGTTTTCTCAGCAACTACTCACGGTAGATGCTTGAAATTTTAACACAATCTTCCCTGAGGCATTTTATATGGTGGGATACATTTTTGTTCAAATCGGATATCAACTTCCTGTTTGTCTGTGCGTCTGTCCGTTTTATACTTAACAAAATTTTGTCGCATTTTTCTTAGCAACTACTCATCGCAGGTGCTTGAAATTTTAACACAATCTTCTCTGAGGTATGCCATATTTTGGGATACATTTTTGTTCAAATCGGATGTCAACTTCCTGTTTGTCTGTGCGTCTGTCCGTTTCATACATAACAAATTTTTGTCACAGTTTTCTCAGCAACTACTCATCGCAGGTGCTTGAAATTTTAACACAATCTTCTCTGAGGCTTCATTGGGATACATTTTTATTCACTTCCTGTTTGTTGTGTGTCTGTCCGTTTCATACATAAAAAAAATTTCGTTGCAGTTTTCTCATTAGCTATTCATAGCAGATGTTTGAAATTTTATTACACTCTTTGTTGAGGCATGCCATATGGGGGGATTTATTTTGATATGAATCTGATGTCAACTTCATATTTTTCTGTGCATCTGCCTGTAACTGAACTTGTGTATATAAACATGATAGTGCTTATTTACATCAGAGCGGGGGTATTACTAGTGAATATTGGCTCACAGATTTCTTGTTTTTATTTTCATACATAGGCATATGTATTATACTGTCACTGAGTGCAAATCTAGTAATTTACAATTTTGACATTTTCCAATGGAAAATGTATTAAAAATTGAACTGATATATGATTTTCTTTCACCAATATTTTGTTTGTTTTACTTTCATTGGAATTTCCTCCAATTTTATTTACACTGGATACATGAAAACACAACATTCATTTATAAAATAGATGACATATTATATTTTTAAGCTGGTTTTTAAAAATAAATATATGTCTTTTTTTTAATCTTTAATCTTATTACTTATATAAAATTGGATAAAAAACTTCTTTTACAAAATTTGCTTTAACACTTGTTTAAATACCTCTGCTCAGCAACAGCATTTTAATATGAATTATAGATTATTAAGGAAGCACTGAAAAAGAGTAAAGACACAGACAAACCAAAGGAAGTGCTATTGCCTTCAAAAGTGATGAAACAAAGAAGTACAGGCTGAACTTCGCCCTCCGCAACGTACAAGATCTCATCAAACTGACGAGCGTATTGTAGCGACAAAGAACAAGCTACGTTCATTTGCAACGCAGACCGACTCCAAAATAACTATGGTCCCCTCTATCTCATCCCTTTCTCTTTCTCAAGAATCTGCTTATGGCCCCAGGGTCAGGGGTTCTGGTGTTAGGGCGGGGCTCTATTGATTATATACATGTATAGTGAAAATACATGATTTCTTTGAAAATCTTCTACTCTGCCCCTGGGTTTTAAATATACTAACTAAGTGCATAGTTATGATGAGCAAGAATGCCTCTTTTAAAATTATGAATTTTATGGCCCCAGGGTCAGGGGTTCTGGTGTTACATGTAGGGGGGCGGGGCTCTATTGATTATGTAGTGAAAATACATTAAGTCTTTGAAAATTTTCTTCTCTGTCTCTGGGTATAAAGCAGATGAACTACCTTTATAGTTATGATGAGCAAGGGCCCTAATCTTGCAGACTTGTGAATTTCAAGGACCCAGGCTCAGGGGTGGGGTGGGGGCTCTACTTATATACTGAAAATGAATTTATTGTTTGAAATCTACTCTTTTGTCTTTATAAAACATTTATTTATTTTTTGATATTAAGGGTGCCTTTTTAAAATTTGTGCAATGTGTGGACCTAGGGTCAGGGGTTTATGTCACAGTTTTAGGGGCACTACTGATTAGTTGGAATGCATTTTTTTGTTCCCTACCCTGCATATGGGTATTCAGTAACCAAGCTAAGCAACTGCTAAGTGTATTGTTATGATGATCAATGGTGCCTCTTTCAAAATTGTGAATGTCATATAGCATCTGGCTTAAAACATGAATCAAATTCAATAACTGGAAAGTTGTTACACGATACTCAGGTGACCTATAAGGCCCGTGGGCCTCTTGTTTGCCCTCCTTAGAATTAGTGAGTTTACAATTTCTGCTAAAAATCCTTTGTTTTGGCCCGTGAGGACGTTAAGTTACATCAAAATCAAATTGAAATACATAGTAGAGGTTCAAAACCTGATCTGCATGCAAAAGGATCTATTTTGCACTTTTCATCAAACCTAGAAACATCAACATTATTCAAAACACTTCACAGCTACTTGTCAGTTAGACCCAACATTCAAGGACCATTTTTTTCTTCCGCCTTGGTGGAAAGCCATTGACTTCATACCAATTTACTTCAATCCCACAAAAATCTATTCAATTTGTTGGTTTGGACACAAAGACATTTAAATCTCATTCATTTAGAATTGGCTGCGCAACACACTTGTACGCATCAGGGTTCTCTAAAGATAATATTAAGATTAAAGGTAGATGGAAATCCAATGCAGTTCAAACATACATTCGTTTATAGTCATAGTTGTTAAGATTGGGGGGCGGGCACTTGGCAACATATTGCTACTGTATTTTAACAGTATCCTAAGTTTGCAGGTGCTCCCGTCATGGTTTGGATTATTGGATCGTCTTTGATATATCATGCTAGAAACCACACATCCATCAATTTTGGTAAAGAGCATTTGAACTGCAACAACACAACATCCTTATTAGATGGTTTGGCCATAGAGGAATGACCTGGGAACAGGTTGAACCGAAGATACAAAATCTGGTTTCACAATATGGGAGCCAACATGTGATAATGATTCATTGCGGAGGTAATAGTATCGGCACCATGTCTCTGCGCCAATTATAGAAGTTTATGAAATTGACTATGTCTCACTTACAACTTATGTTATCTAGATGTAAATTTATTTGGTCACAAATACTGCCAAGAACTTATTACAAGTACATGTTTTCACATGAAGTAGCGGAAAGAGCTCGTGTCAGGATAAATAGTTCATTATCTCATTTCATTACTACAAAGGGGTGGGGGTATTATTCAACAGTGTTCATCAAAACTGTATCCAGACGGTGTTCACCTTTCTGATATCACAGTCTGTTTTTCTCAATACCATTCAAGGATGTTTGTTCAAAATCATTTGTCATGATTCACAGCGTTACCCTCAGATTAAGCTGGGTTAATGAGGTTTTGATATTGTAAATGTTAAATGTCAAAATTAAATAAACGGAAAAGTCAGCGGAAATTCTCTTGTCATGTGGTATTCTGCATATAATAAACACAAGAAGTTTTGTGCATATGTAATTGATAGTTTTGTACATATGATACCAATAGCAGTTTCGTCATGGCTTGGGCAAAATTTGCCCGCATGTGGCGCATGTCTTCTCATGTCCAGCTTAATAGCTTTCATATGAAGACATATGGCCGAATTTTGCTAGAAGCTCGCTGCTGGTCCTGTTAGCTTCCAGGGTCCGTGGCCAATAATTGGGCTTCTCTCATCGTATGATTGTCCTATGATATTTCTACATCATTCACTGTTGATAAGGTCGATGTAGATCATTGTCCTTCTTATACATTGTTACCTGCTCATTCCAATTCAGTTATCATTGTTTACCATTGAATATCATGGAATATCGTTGAATATCGTTGTATAGCGTTGCATACTGTTGTATATCATTGTACCCATTGTGTAGCAATTACTCAATATACACTCTGTGTACAGCATTGTATTGATGCTTTGTGTACATCATTGTGTTGATAATTCATTTGACAAATAATTAATAAAGCCATGACAGAAACTGTCAATCATTGTTTGTCTACTTTGTCGACATAATCGGACTTAACTCAACATGAGTTAAGTCATGTTATGGAGACAAATAGAGGTATAGCCCAAGAATGATAACTCTCACACAAATTACATTCTTTTACCCACATCTATTAGACATGCGCATTTTACACTTCCTTTTCCATCCTCCATTGTCCAGTCCAATTCAGCATCCCACCCACCCTCCCAATTTACCAGATTTTATTAAATCGTTCTCATTTTTTGACAAGTTTTGCTGCTGTCTTTTATTATCTGATTTCAGACAGCAGCCATACCTTAGGCTATCAGCAGAAGGACCCATTAGCGTCATGGCTTTACTATAGACTCCTCTCACTTTTGGCTAAATAGATTTGAACATCGACATGGATGTTCAAAGGACCCATTCCAATGCGGCGTATTCCATTGTGGTGTACATGGACTTCTCATTGACATGGCTTTTTCTAAGAACACATTGTAATGTGATATACATAGACGTCTCATAGGCTGATCGAACTTTGCTAGAAGCTCGCTGCTGGCCCTGTTAGCTTCCAGGGTCCGTGGCCAATAATTGGGCTTCTCTCATCGTATCAATACAATGGATATCATTAAATACCATTGAATATCGTTGAATATCATTATATATCGTTGTATAGCTTGACATACTGCACGTTGTATATCTCAGACATTTCATCGACATCTTTGTTTGGTAGTCATCTGATAAAAATATCGAGAACTATTGAGAAATTTAAAATGACAAACCCCTATTCTACTATTTCCGTCTACGAGAATGATATGTTGGCTCCAAAACCTCCGATCTTAAGGAGATGCATGTATTTAAAGATGAAATACAAGCATGAATACGCGTACAATACAAAATATGCTTTTAAAGGTATTTAAACAAGAGATGTTTGTAAAACACTTAAGCCCCCCTCCTCCGAAATTGAATTTTTTTCTAAGTCCAAATGAGCATAACTCTGTCTAAAATGGTGCGATTGTACCCAAAACAGTACTTGACTTAGATATTCAGCTGAAACATCTCATTTGAATATGTACAACCTCTGCAAAGAAAATGAACGGAAACGGCAAATAAGTGGAATTTTTCAAAGTCCCAGGGGCATAACTATAACAAAAAGGGTGCGATCGTACCCAAAATAGACCTTGACCTTGATATTCACCTGATAAACCTGTATACTAAATTTCATTTCTATATGTGCAACCTCTGCAAAGAAAAAGACTGGAAACTGCATATAAGTGGGATTTTTCTAAGTCCAAGGGGGAATAACTCTGTCAAAAATGGTGCGATCGTACCCAAAACAGAACTTGACCTAGATATTCAACTGAAACATTAGTATACTAAATTTCATTTCAATATGTGCAACCTCTGCAAAGAAAATGAACAGAAACTGCAAATAAGTGGAATTTTTCTAAGTCCAAGGGGCATAACTCTGTCAAAAATGGTGCGATCGTACCCAAAACAGAACTTGACCTAGATATTCACCTGATAAACCTGTATACCAAATTTCATTTCAGTATGTGCAACGGTTGTGAAATAAAATGAACGGAAACTAAATGGACCGACAAACCGACAGACAGCAGCAAAGCAATATGCCCTCCCTTCTTCGAAGAGGGGCATAACAACTGGGCATTATCCTGTTATTTGCATCGTAATGCTTATTATTTTTGACGTTATTGATTCTAAGCCAACAAGATCAGAGCGACAGAAGGAATCTCGACCAGTACTGGACATGGTGCGACAATGGGATCGTATGAAGCTGGTGGATAACGTACTCTTTCGACAAGTAAATGATCCGAACGAGGGGCTTCTTAGACAACTTGTCCTACCACAGTGCTTAAGACCAGAGGTACTAAGGCTTCTACATGATCAAGCAGGTCATCAGGGCATTGAGAGAACTATTACCCTTGTGCAGCGCAGATTTTACTGGCCTGGCTCGTACAAAGATATCACACTGTTCTGTAAAAGTTGTGAGCGATGTGGAGTAGCTAAGATGCCACAACCCCGAGTACACACACCTTTAGGCCACTTACTATCATCAAAACCAAACCAGATAGTGGCTATGGACTTCACGGTATTGGAACGTTCAAGCTGTGGGAAGGAGAATGTATTGGTAATGACTGACGTTTTCTCCAAATTTACTGTTGCCATTCCAACCCGTGACCAAACGGCACAAACGACAGCTAAGGTACTTGTCCGAGAATGGTTTCTGAAGTATGGGACCCCAGAACGGCTTCATTCAGACCAGGGCCGCAATTTTGAAAGTTTACTGATATCGGAGCTATGCAAACTCTACAACATTAGAAAGAGCCGTACAACTGCCTATCATCCGGAGGGAAATGGGCAGTGTGAACGCTTCAATCGAACATTGCACGACCTATTAAGGACTCTCTCCCCTACTCAAAAGAAACGTTGGCCGGAACATCTACAAGAACTTGTGTTTGCATACAATTGTACCACCCATTGGACAACTGGATTCACCCCATTCTTTCTCATGCACGGAAGACACCCACGACTTCCCATTGATTCCCTCCTGAGTTTAGACAGTGACACAGAATCAAGTGACATACAAACTTATGTTACGACACATGCAGATAGACTGAAAGAGGCATATGAGCTTGCGTCAAGACGTCTCAAGGAACAGGCTGAGGAGAGAGAAAAGAGAATCAAAGTAAATGCGAGTGAACACTTGTCACCGGGTACTGTTGTACTTGTCAGGAATCGTGGTGTAGTTGGGAGGAACAAGATTCAGGATTCTTGGGAGAAGAGGTGTAGCGACAAAGAACAAGCTACGTTCATTTGCAACGCAGACCGACTCCAAAATAACTATGGTCCCCTCTATCTCATCCCTTTCTCTTTCTCAAGAATCTGCAAACTACAGTGAGGTTGATGATTATAGTGATGAATCGGACAGTGAAGATGAGGAAGAATCAGATGATTTGTATATTCCAACAGACGGATCTGACCTTGAGTCTGAGGATGGTGAAGGGGAAGTACAGGCAACCACAGTCAAGTTACGACAAGATGCCTCTCCAGTGGAGGAGAAACAGTTTTTGGTTAGTGAAACTGCACTTGCATAATCATTGTCTGTTTGTAGGTATTGCCTTGCAGAATGTACCCCAATCATCAAATTTGTTAGGGGTACCTTTATCTACACTTCATCAAAGTGCTTAAACAACCATGAATTTACCTGGAGCAGCCAGCCTTGTCGCAACACTTTACCATGCCAGGTCAAACCTTTTTACTGCCACTGCTATTCTGAAAAGTGGCTCTAATGCTACAAAGGTATTACAACTGTTTAATAATATGAACCTGCAGGTGTTCACACTTAGAACCTACAACAGACTTCAATCATACTATGTTGTACCTTCTCCAACAAGAACCTGGGATTTTGAGCAGTCAGAACTACTTCAGGCAATTAGACACGGACCTAGCCAGGATGCTGTTGTAGGAGGAGATGCACGGTGTGACTCCCCAGGATATTCTGCCAAGTATGGTACCTATACCATCAGAGACCTTGAGAGAAACAAAATTCTTGATTTTCAGCTTGTGCAGGTAAAATTTAACATACATATCTAGATAACTTGCAGACTTATGACTTATTTATTTTAACTGATGAAAAGTATATTGTCACAACCCTTGACATTTATGCTTTATATTTTTTCCAGAGTAATGAAGTAAAGGGGTCTTCTCATATGGAGCTTGCTTGATTAAAAAGAGCAATGGGATTTCTGAAAGATCATGTCAACATATCAACCCTAGTGACAGACAGGCATTCCATGGTGAAGAAGCATATGAGAATTTTTCATTCAGACAAAATCCATTATTTTGATGTATGGCACATTGCAAAAGGTAATTTACTTAATTTTCTTTTATTTGAAACTGCTTTACATTGTTTGAAAGTTTATCTCATAACTCATTTTATTTCATGTAGGTGTTTCCAAAAAACTTGAAGCGGCATCAAAGAAGGTCAATAGACATCAAATCCGACGACCATGGATTAAGTCAATTGCCAACCACTGTCATTGGACAGCTTCATCTTTTGATGATGATGGGGAACTCAAGCAAGCTAAGTGAAACTCAATTGTGAACCACATAGCCAACCAACACGAGAATCACTCCCAACAATATCCTAGATGTAAGCATGCCCCCATTGAAGATGGCAGACAGTGGATCAAAGAAGGTAACATTAATAATTTAATTCATTAGAAATAATTTTTCTCATTTTTTACAGTATCGACAGGACACAACCTAACATCACAGCGAACCCGGAGCGGACCCCGGGTTCGCTCGGGGTCCGCTTTCAGAAATTTTGGGACCGCTCCGGGTTCGCTCGGGGTCAGCTCTGGGTCCGCTAGAGCGAACCCGGCGTTCGCTTCCTGGGACCGCTTTACGCACTGATGCGTGAAGCGGACCCCGCTTTAATCTCACCGCCAGTAAGCCCCGCCCCTTGTATATTCCAATACAGTAATGGTATTGTGGATCGCTCATTGTTGTTTATGCGACGACGCGGACATGTACACTGTACATGTAAACAGTGATATAATGGAGAACATTGATAAATTTTCTAAAGTTCAACTGTACATTCGACGTAGATTTACATGTACATGAATTATTGTTTTCCTTATTTCTCGACCTCGAGAAATTCAAACTAATTTAACAGCGGGTTATAAGGCATTTATTTTTCTTAAGTTATAACGAGAAAACAAAAAAGAAGAGGAAGAAAAAAGTGTTGAATTGATTTTCAGTGTATCGAATGGTGTACAAGTGAAACTGACGAAAAAAATCTAAACCAACTACCTTTTAAATTCATGCTTTATATAGTTTAAAAATACATTTGTTATTCCTTACGTTTTGCTAAATCGTCTATAAAGAAAGTGGGCGCTTTAGATGGCGATTCGGCAGGAATAGTGGCCCATAAATAGAATTAAAAAAATATCATTGATTCATACATTTTTTTTTCAAAACCTAGCCAATAACTGTGTTGTAGGTAAATGTAAAATGAGCAAATATTCTGTTAAATATGTTTGATTTTATTTGAATATGCACCTGAATATGGCTGTACGAGTCAAATGATGCAAAAATCGACTCTTTTATAGCCGTTTTTCATTAATTTTGTTGTTTCTTGGTCTTCTCTCCATGAATTTTAGATAAGTATCAGTGTAAATTTATTCCAGTTGTTTAAAAAATGAAGAGACGACCCAGAAATACCAAAATCTAAACTTTTTACATTTATTTTCTGGTAGAAAATTGACAAAGTCCAAATGTATAGGGCTTTGGCTTTAAATAATGATTTTAATACTAGCTAGGTAAAGTGTTCCGCGGTATCTACATTGGTTTATCGCTGGATTCGAGCCATATCGTAGTAGTATTTTAGGTTCGAATACAGTGATTTCTTTTATTTTATTTTTCTTTGAGCTTAATTTTTTTTAATTTTAAATACTCCATAATAAAGTAGCAAATTATGCTTTATAAATTATTTTACATTAATTGTTTTATTTTTCAATGCGTTTACATTTTGTCATTTATAGTGCTAACGTTCTCAAATGAAAATAAACATACATGAACTTGTAACTACAAAGTTACACCTGATGAAAAATTATTGAATATATTTTTAAAAAAACTAGCAACTTCGATCGTTGTTACATTCAATATTTTCAGTGCAATTGAAAACTGAGCACAAAAATTATTTGATATTAGACTTCTATTATATTCTATTACATGTAAATGTACAGCTGATGTATCCAGCATACTATATATTAGATAATTTATCTTTCTTGACACCTTTTAATTGAAAAAAAATATTTACAAATAAGCAAACATAAGACAGAAATCCATTCCCATGCAGTTTCTATAAGATGTATAGGTGGCAGAGGATAGTTTCGAATAAAGTACCGTCAAAAAATAGAAAAAATAGAGAAACCTGAGGTTTGAATGCATATTATAGGTAATTTTATAGCTAGAATATTTTATGGGTGCATTTGGAGGGAATTGGTGGCCTTGTATATTTTATTGAAATATGACACTTTAGTGTCACTACTACTGTATATGGGATATGGACTAGAAATACGAAACTAAGCTCAAAACTCGCTCTACCGGTATTTCACCAGAAAAGCGGGGTGGGTTCACAGGATGAATTGTAGCTTGAAAACGAGGTGGTTGAGCCATTATCTCTTGCTGTTCATTGGTATGTACAAATGTTATTCTGCAATTTGTGTGGTAGCTTAGGTCAGGCGCACGGGCCTGGAAGCAGATGCGGCTGCGGCGAAATAGTGAAAATAGGCTTGATTCACATGAAATTTTGAGATTGTCCCTGCGCCATCATTAGGGCTCATTCTGTAAGTTGTACATGTTTTATTCCTAAAAGCTTCAAATTTCTCAAGGGACTACTTCATACTATTATTACATGTAGAGGGAATTTAAAATTTTTCAATGCACATTTTTAAAGCAGCTCAATATTAAGTAAACCGTCAGTCAAACGTTTTGATTGCAAAAAAAACTATCCTCTGCCACCTTCAAGAATGCATCAATTTTTAGAAATGTGAATTTTAGTCTGATTTTCATACAAAAGGGTTTATTTATGTAAGTCAATTTAAAAAAATACTTTGTTTCTGTTATTTAAAATCTGTACAGATAGGTATATTCACTAAAAAGCAAGGGGGGTTACTCTTTTCCAGCATACATTTGTAAAGACTTGGAACCATCAGCATAATAAATCATATAAGATTCAGGCATTTTTTGCCCGGGAATAAATTAATTGTTTGAATTTGATACTTTGGGTATTGTCGCATAATTAAAATCATGTCTTGCTTTAATTTATTAAATCTAATTAAAATTTAAGTGTATTAATTAGTGCGATATCACTGAAATTACATATATTTGCCATTTTTTCAACCTAATTTACTAAATATAATTATTTTGAAACTAAAAATCAGTCAGCATACCTAAATGTCACTAAACCTAACCATATATAGTACAAAAAAACTTTTTTTGCTTTATTTTTCCAAATTTAACCTATTCTGTTATTGATATTTTCATGAAATATGCCCCCCCCCCCTTTCAATTTTTAAATTTATCTATATTTAAATGTGACAGAATCTAAATTTTTCAATGGTTTGCTATAAAATGACTATTTTTCTTTAAATAATAACACAACAAAGAGTTTATATTGCATATTTAATGAAGTAATATCAATAAAATGTGCATTTTCATGTAATTATTGAATTCTGCTAGGCCCATATAATCTGCCCACAATTGCCCAGGATGGACAGAATAATCACTTTTAGTATTCAGGAGGATGAAATGTATGTATTTGATTACTCATAACTGTTTAAAGTGAATATCAGACACTTAGAAAGAATTCAGCTAGGACAAACACATTTTTACAGTGCATTTTCATTACACTGAAGAAATGGCTGCAGGGGTAGGGTGTTGAACAGCCATTTCCTGGACACTTTTTCTTTAGCATATGATGCAAGAGGGTTTTTTGCATATCATGATAAATATCTTGAAAGTTGAAAGGGGTTTTAACTTTGCAAAGAAGTTATAGGTATATAAATCCAAGTGAAAATGAGATAAAATGGAATTTCATAGAACATGAAAAATAGGGGAGTATGTGATACATGTGAGTACATTTCACCAAAATGTGCCCTTTATATTTGACTTTTTACATATAAATGTATTTGAAATAGATTAAAATTACCATTTAACACTTTTTTGCTGGTATATTTATCATCTGGAGTTGTAAGAATTGCATTTGTTTTATGTGTAAGAAACAATATGGGGTTAAGGTGGTTGACCGAGAATTGGTGAGGTCTCTTATTTGGCCATAACTTTTTTATTTTTCAATGAATCAAGACATATTTGGTATATTTTTACTCAGAATTGCATGTTCTTTTTGAATTGAGCAAGGTTTATTACTTGCAAGACAAACTTTGAAAGTTAAAGGTGGCAGAGGATAGTTTCGAATAAAGTACCGGTCAAAAAATAGAAAAAATAGAGAAACCTGAGGTTTGAATGCATATTATAGGTAATTTTATAGCTAGAATATTTTATGGGTGCATTTGGAGGGAATTGGTGGCCTTGTATATTTTATTGAAATATGACACTTTAGTGTCACTACTACTGTATATGGGATATGGACTAGAAATACGAAACTAAGCTCAAAACTCGCTCTACCGGTATTTCACCAGAAAAGCGGGGTGGGTTCACAGGATGAATTGTAGCTTGAAAACGAGGTGGTTGAGCCATTATCTCTTGCTGTTCATTGGTATGTACAAATGTTATTCTGCAATTTGTGTGGTAGCTTAGGTCAGGCGCACGGGCCTGGAAGCAGATGCGGCTGCGGCGAAATAGTGAAAATAGGCTTGATTCACATGAAATTTTGAGATTGTCCCTGCGCCATCTTTAGGGC
This sequence comes from Saccostrea glomerata, assembly GCA_003671525.1. Classification (NCBI taxonomy): domain Eukaryota; kingdom Metazoa; phylum Mollusca; class Bivalvia; order Ostreida; family Ostreidae; genus Saccostrea; species Saccostrea glomerata. The sequence continues at coordinate 203,078 of PRKT01000607.1, read as the reverse complement.
TCATTCTGTAAGTTGTACATGTTTTATTCCTAAAAGCTTCAAATTTCTCAAGGGACTACATCATACTATTATTACATGTAGAGGGAATTTAAAATTTTTCAATGCACATTTTTAAAGCAGCTCAATATTAAGTAAACCGTCAGTCAAACGTTTTGATTGCAAAAAAAACTATCCTCTGCCACCATAAGATACGCAATAAAACTTCATGGTGCTTGGACATTTAAATCTGAATTGTTTCGTGTCAATGATTCCTGCCGACTGCCCATCTAGTGCGCCCACTTTCTTACATGTAACCTTCTGTACATCTGATATATTTAGATTTCATTTATAGTAGTTACACATTAAAAGTTCGTAATAAATATTTACCAGACATTTTCTAAAAAAAGAAATTACACTGTATATTAGATATTTTTCACGGTCAGAATTTTGGAGCGAGGATGATTTTTATCAGAATAAAGAAAAAGGCAAATAATAATTGTTCTTCCGACCCGATAAGAAAATATTAATATATGCCCCCTATTTCACACACACATTGTCTTTAAAAAATTCTAATTATTTAATTTATTTATGATTTCTCAATATACGTGTTACATTAAATTATTCAAAATTTACATCAAAATTATTAATGTTCTTAATCTTCTTGATCTTCTTGGGCATGAAAAAAATGCGTGTATAAGAAAATCTTCCTTCTGGATGCACAGATGAAGTCATTCCGCCCTAATGGTAATAACAAACTGAATGACTTCACCAGAATGAACGTGAATTAGACCCAATTCCTGATGAATTCCTGATGATACTTAACAAGATTATTCTTTCAATTAAGTGTAACTCGACAGTTAGTTTGCGTTACAAAATGAACCAACTCTCGAACAATCCACATAACTATGTATTGCTTAGGCCTTTATCAATTATTATATCAAGTATTATATATCAAGTATTATATCATACAAGTGCACAATCTATGTGTTGTCATGATTACTATAAATAGAAATACTTTCAAAACTATTCTCCCTACAGTTTTGATCTGATTTAAATATAGATTTATACTCAAGTAGATTACACTAAAGAGCAGAATTCAAATAGTTGATGCATGTTGAGAAGTTTCAAATTTAAATGCTTTTTTTTCGTTGTTAAATGTAAAGATCATCAGTAGAGCTAGTCACGTCAGAGACTACAGGTTAAATGGCGAAAAGCGGATGGATGTTTACGTTTCCTTCGAATTTGATCCTCTCCTTGCGATACGTTTTCATCTTGAAATGTAATTCCTTTTATTAGTGGCAAATTTTATTCAAAAGACTGTTTATTAAATACTATCTTTTTATAAAAATAAATTGTTGAAAGCAACAATTTATTATGTTATTTTGAACAATTACAGCTAATAAAAATCAAACCATGATAGAGTTACATTAAAAGACACTGTTGATGGACAATATGATATCTGGGAACTTGAGTTTGATTTCATTTAGACACATGAAAAAGAGCTGATCAACAACTTAAACTCTGATGAAAATGAGTATTCTGAAAAGTTATCAGAATTACGATTTTCTGAAAAGGATTATGACTTGGAATATGACACTTTCTAAGATATATCCTTATACAAAGATTTGTGCGAAAATAATGAAATACTTAGTTATCAAAAAATATTTCATTCACGTTCAATACAGATGTAGCCACAGTTTTTAATAGTAGCAAAACATTTATTTGGTCTATTTATTTAATATAAATGGACTGCCTTACAATCTGAGAATAAATAATGAAATTCTTGCGGCCCTTTGGTATGGAAACAAAGGCTTTAACACTTTAAAAGAATTTGCCGGACAATTGCACTGAAAAGACTAATTTTCTAAAGAACTTATTCATGCAAGAATGCATCAAACTCTTGGGGGGAAAAATGCAGAAACTAATTTACAATTTTAAAAGAGAAATAAGAAAGTAAGCTTTCCAAAAACTTCGGAAGCGCCACTTCCTCCTCATGTTAAGCCCGAAGCGAGTTAAATACTCGTATGAATGCCAGTAGGGGAAATTTGAGAAGGAACTGTTGCCATTTTGCACTGCAATAAGGACCAAACCTATCAATTGGACTTCACCGCCTACAGGAGATCAATTTATCCTAATAGCATATTCACGTATCCTCTTTTTAAAATTCACATATGAAATTTCTGACAAAGAAATGATCTTCCTTGACATCACCCTTTTTAAGGAGAAATATTTGAATAAGAAGGGATTCTCGATATCAAAACTTTAATAAAACCTATTAATACTATCTAGAATCTATTTGTATGTTTATTTCATTACTATTCTTACGTTTAATTAACAAATATAATGTAATTAAAGATTCCAGAGAAAAGTAATCCAGCTATTGGTGGAGATCAGAGATAAAGTAGGGAGATCTTAATTTAAACAATATTTTATTCACTGATGTTAATGTGAATGGGATTGGACAGCAGGCTAAGTAGGGAGATGATGAGTGGGTCAAGACACATTTGGTTTTAGAGAACATGAAACTCTAGAAGACTTCCTACACTTTGAAGACTTGCTGATGGACACAGAACTGCAGGCCAAACTGGTTTGGTTTTTGTTTGATTTAACTAAAAGTAACATTCAAGACTCTTTTGACTTTAAAATTCTGCCTTAAATAAATATTTTGTAAGACTCAAAAAAAGAAGAAGACACCAATTATGAATAACTTTGTTTATTGGTTTTAAAAAGTTTTCATGAGAAGGGTTGGAGGAGTCACTATTGAAGATCATGAACAAAGTTAATGTACAAATATATAAAAGACAGAAAAGTTAGATTATCAAGACAAATGCTCACATTTTTCATCATCAACATGTTCTACTTATTATCATATTAAATGGTTTAATTCATTTCAGATACATGTCAAATGGATTGATGGTAGAAATAAAGACGAAAAAAAGAAGAAAGTTTGCTTTTTGTGTCAAGAACAATGCAAATTAATAAATTGTATTAAAATTCAATACTAGTTTAATATTTTTTATTTTAAAAGGTCAGCAAAGTTATTGAAATACAGCATGCTCGCATATGTTCCTACTAGTTCTTATATGTAATACATGTAAATCGTTGTAATAATGCAAAAACATCAATTTTTTTTAAATTTATATCTTAATCAGCATTGTAAAAAAAATATTTGTTTGATTGCAGATGTTAAAAATAAAAGCTTTTAGTTTGATTCCAGATGTTAAAATAAAGCTTTTGAATAGATTATTTGAATCGATCAAGTACAAGCATGTGTTAAACAACTGCCCTTGATAACATCGTGTAAGCTATGAAATAAGGTCAGAAGGGGTATATTTCAGATGAAAAACTTTTTCTCTTTTTTATATGTTAAACTCTGAAATGTTCAATGTGTATTTTTTGTCCTTTTTTTAGGCCAGCGAGTGAAAAGTGCTGGCCAGAAAGTTGACACAAACGTAGGAATTCTCAGGGATGGACTACTGAGACTTATTTATTTTTACTACGCTTGGGACTTGTCTTATCCCAAACATTTTCAACTCTTAGGCTTTTTGCAGCACTATATATTGGAAGACAGAGAGAGTAAATTCTTTGTTTCGCAAAATTACATGAAATTTTGCAAGCATCTTGATGCTACACTGTAAAATCACTAATTTTTGTAGGGGTATGATTTGAATTCATGTCCACTTGTTACAAAGTGCATAATGCCACATACTAAACTACTCAACAATTCATCCTCCTCCAAATCAAATCCCCATGAACTCATAGTTCAAAACACTAAAATTTGATCCCACAAAAATATGTGATTTTACAATATACTTGTATGCAATACAAGCTTAGAGTGAAATGTCTAGGGTCAGCTTAATCTCACTATCTCTAGATCAAACATTTTGTACTGTAGAAATTGACGTGTAGTACATGTAAGCAAGCAGAAAACACCATTAATAGTTTGTTTCATTCAAATGAAATATTGGTAAACATATAGGTGTATTTATTATGGTATATTTGCTTTAGACATAATTGAAATCATTCATGAATATGTTTTTGTCATTTCTTTTTGCATGTTCTACAAAAATGTTAACTGGTGTGTAACATAACTATTTAGTGGTACATGTATATCATATCTATTTGAGCATAAGGTGAAATGTATGGACTTATATTAATAGTACTTCATGACATTTTTTTCTTTGTGGTACTTTTTATTGCTTCGTTATGTAATTATTTTGTACATGTTATGGTAGATTGACTCTATGCACGATTAATGGTATAGGAGGATATACTGTTCTTCAATTGTTTTATTTAAGGGGATTAATACATATATTTTTCAATTATGAAATTAAGTTCATTACATTTTACTTTAACAATCTTAGAAATTTCTGAAATCAAGAACTTGATCTGTTGTCAAAAAGGAAAGTTTGAAAGTTATTTTTCTCCATTTTTTGATTTTTTAAAAATTTTGACTCTTCGTTTAATTATATATTTTTTTTATTTTCAAAGACATAATATACATATTCAAGTACTTCTTTAGTATTAGAATAACACTTGTTTTTGAGTGATATATGGATTTGATATCAACAGATTAGTTTGATTAATAAATTAGAATAATGAAGTATACTTTTCTTGATTTTGTTTGTAACTATAATGCTTCCGGGATGACATGTATATACAGTAATGAACAAGATGACATTTACATGAATTTTCAGGATTTTTGGACAAATAATGAATACAATAGTATGTATTGTACCGGGTAATACCATGCAGATTAAGGATACCTTTTTTGTGTTTAGAATATAAACATGTCTAAAACTAGAACATGAAGAAAGGGTTTAGGTGTTCAACTCCTAAACACATGGAGTTCCAACATGTTTAGACTCTAAGCACTTTCAATAACATGTTGAAGTGGAAAACATGTTTAGATTTAGAACATGTGAAAAACTGTGTTTCACAAAAGTGTTAAGAAAAGTGTTCATCATCTAAACACCATTTTTACAGTGTAGAATTGAACGTTATTTCAATAGCGGCTGCAAAATGTACTTGGACTCGAAATGCATTGTCAACCACTATGAAAATAATTTATTTTAATAGTGAAGGTTATTTCCAAAAAAGGTTACAACGTGTGTTTGGTTTAAAAAGGCACATTTGACCACTATTTAAATAATTATTTTAGTACAAAGTGGGCATTATTTCAATGGTGGCTGCAACACTTCTTCTTCAGAACGTATTACAAATTGGATATTTCAAAATATGGAAATGAAGTTGTTAACAATCCTACATTATTTTTAAAAGATCCATTTCTCTTTTGGGAAAGACAACCCGTGCGATCTTTAAAACGTCTAAATTACAGATCCTGCTGAAATGACATTCCGGAAATTATCCAACCACGTTCAAATAATAATTTTTAATACCTATAAATTCTAAGAATGTTGACCAAACCTGCAAATTTTCTTACAAATGGCGATTTAACGCACTCAGAAAAAAAGTCAAAATGCATTATAACAAACGATGTTGTCAATAATTGGAATTTGCAGGACACTATCTGTGAATGCGCATCATTGCTTCGACTATAGTCCTTCTCAAACAGTCATATGATACATGTATATCAGGAATATTATGAGAAAACCTTAGATGATAAACAAACATCAATTTATCAAAAAATTACAAAATGGAAACATATAAAACAAAGGCAAGCAAAACAAACCAAGATGGATCATTCAATATATGGACATCCTTAATATTTTACATTACCGATATAATTGTTCAAACCATATTTCTTTCAAAATTAATTATTAATTTGTGAATAATGTAAAAAAAAATATAAATAAAATCAATAATAAAGTTTTCTTATTCTCATTTCTAATACTAGAATTATAAAACACATTTTGAAATGAATAAACAATATAACAAAGGCGATGGATTATCAGAGATTCATATTTCATGTCCAAAAAAGATAAGATCTGGCAGAAAAAATGTGTATTTAAAAACAAAGACTGCTAGTGCTCAATAATAACGATAGTTCACATAAAAAAAATTAACCTTAAAATCACAGCCGCAGATTTTTATAAAATTTTTTTTAAATAAAAACACTCTTCCTTCACCGAAACACATACAGGATTAACTCTCGATACACTTTCGTAGGCATTTCGGATCAGTTTACTTGGAACAACAAGAACGGGCACAGCACTGCTCAGTGAAGTCCTGGTCGTATCCCATGGAAACCTCTGTAGATTTCCCCGTGTCGTCATCATATTTCTTACACGTGGAAAAGGGCGGGGAATAAAGGTGTAAGGTAACAGCGCCGTTTACGTGACTTTTGTTTCCAACTCTGTGAAGTCCGTCTGGGTCTATTTAAGAAGATGTATATGATTTGGAGTGGAAAATAGACCCTTTACATATATAGCCTACCTTACAGTTATAGTTAGTCGTATTTCTAACTTAATAGGAAATTGTTTCCGTTGACATACACAATAAAAAAATCTTCAAAATTTAAGATTTCATTTTATATAACTCTTTTCTTTTTCGTTCCTTTCAATAATTTATTTATAGGAATTGTCTTATGTATGTGTGATAAACTACAAAGAACTTGTAAGAAATAATTATATTTTTTTGCATATTGTGCCCTTATATTGCCTGATGATTTTTTTTTAAATCAAATCTAAAAAAAAATACACACATACCAGTGATATGGGCCACATCATTAAGTTTGTATTCTCAAGAGGGACGTTAACAATATACAATCAATCAATCATTAAGTTTGTACACCCTGTCATCTATTTTCTCCATTTTGCATCCACAACAGCTCTCACATGACGTCCTATCCGGAATTTTATACAATTCCTCGAACACTTCTCCCTTCAGAGTCTTCATGAAGCAGTGAGAGTCAGGGTGATTATGTATCGGGCTTTCCTGACCAGTGTTCCAACACAGAATCATCAGATTATAATAACCATTCCCTTTATCCAGCAGGGTCCGCGTATATCTATAGTAAAAAATTGGAACGTCAATAACAGAGGTATTTTGATCATCACATTTAAAAACAAGATGTGTTTGTGAAACACTGATGCCCCCGTGTGCCAACATAGGGAAGATTAAACTTATCTTAAATGCAAATTTAATATATTGGTAATAAAGAAGGGTATATACACTGGAAATAAAATTGTGAAATGTGAAAGTAGGCCACAAAAATACATATGTGAAGTATAGAAGCCCTAGACCTAACCCTTCAAAAGTTATGGCCAAGGTTAAAATTTTTAAAAAGGTCAAACTCCATTGCTATGAAATGAAAGGTCTTGTCACAAGGATGGATTAAATATGTAAGGTATGAAAGCACTAGCCCTAACCCTTTAAACAGTATGATCAAGGTTTGCTTTTTAAAAGTATGTCAAACTCCAATGTCAAGGTCAAAGGGCCAAAATTCTTGGTATCCAATGAAGGATCTTCCCACAAGGATTACATACATGTATGTGAAGAATGAGATCACTAGCCCGACGCGTTCAAAAGTTATTGACAAGGTAAATGTTTTTCTAAAGGATGAAAATCTCCTAAGTCAAGGTCAAAAGGTCAATAAATTGGTGTCCAATAAAAGGTCTTGCAACAAAGATTGCATATGTAAAGTATGACAGCCCTAGCCCTAACCGTTCAGAAGTTATGACCAAGGTTAAACATTTTTAAAAGTAGGTCAAACTCAAAAGTCAAAGGGTCAAAGGTCTTGATATCAAATGAAAGGTCTTGTCACAAGGATTAAATATGTAATGTAAGAAAGCACTAGCCCTTACCCTTTAAAAGTTATGATCAAGGTTTGCCTTTTAAAATTAAGTCAAACTTCAAGGTCAAAGGGTCAAAGTTCTTGGTATCCAATGAAGGGTATTCTCACAAGGATTACATATGTGAAGTATGAAAGCCCGATCCCCTACTGTTTAAATGTTATGTCCAAGGTTCAAGTTATTTCATAAAAACGGAAATCTCAAAGGTCAAGGTAGTTGAAATCCAATGAAACAACTAAACTCTGTTTAGAACCTATATACAAAGGTTCGAGAAATGGAACTTATTTGAACATTTTGTTCGACGACCATCATTACGATGCCATCATATCGATGCCGGGAGTAACGGGGAACCAATATTACTGTGATGATTGCGACGTGGGGTACAGGAATGTCACAGACCATCGCTCCAAGTGTCCTAATCGCTGTCCCTTATGTTTAGGGTACCCTAAATGTCCCGAAGACGGGAGCAACATTCGATGCCGGGAATGCCAAGGAATTTTAAGAACAGGACCTGCTACGAAAATCATTTAAGACCTCATAGTAAGAAAACCACCACTACTGTCTGCAATTTAATGGAACGATGCGAGAAGTGTCAGTCCTTGATACCTAAGATTTAATATCCTCATCATAGGTGCAGAGGACAGAAACATTGTAAGATCTGTAAGAAAATCGTCGATGCCGATCATCGGTGCTACGTTCAACTGAAGCCCAGGAAGAAGAAGAAGAAGGGGAAAGACACCTTACAGTTTTACATTTATTTCGATTTCGAATGCACTCAGGAAACGGGCATTCACATCCCTAATCTATGTGTGGCACATCGCGTCTGTCAACATTGCAATCACTTAGACATAGATTAACCCTGTCCTCGTTGTCAACACATGGGACCCCGTCAGCACCTATTTCAAGGACCAGGCACCTTAAAGAAGTTCATGGACTGGTTATAACAACCCACAACAGGTACTAAGAATTCCACTTTAGTACACGACGAGGCTCTCATCATCGCCCATAACTTCAAAGGATACGACGGACAATTCATTTTGAATTACATAGTGCATTCTGCCCCCCTGAAACCTAACGTCATCATGGACGGCAGTAAGATCTTGTACATGGAAATATGTGGACTCAAATTCATCAACTCGTATAGTTTCTTACCGTTTCCTTTGGCCCAGATGCCCTCCGCTTTCGGATTCGACGAACTGAGGAAAGGTTATTTCCCCCACTTTTTTAATACGGAACAGAATCAGAATTACGTGGGACCTTATCCACCGGCAGCTTTCTACAATCCGGACGAAATGTCTACCAGTGGACGACAGGCTTTTTTCGAATTACGAACAACAGAGGGGAAAAGTGTTTGATTTCCAGAATGAGTTTGTAGAGTATTGTATCTCAGACGTCGACATTTTACGACGATGCTGTGCACAATTTAGAACCACCCTCAAGAGTTTGGTCAACGTGGACCCTTTCCAGGAATCTATCACGTTTCCCAGTGCTGCTAATTTAGCCTACCGTCGACACTTCAAGAATAAAAAGAAAAACCAAAAATTCTAGTGTTGTTAGTTATTTCCCCTATATACACACAACTAAGCGCTCTCTATACCCTAGGTTTGTAAAGATGACGCCACAATCACTGACTTGAATCGCTGCTAAGTATTTACCTGTGTAGTCAGCATATAAAACGTAGGTCTATCGTATGTTTTGCACACGGCCCTTACAGTAAAGGTATATATAAAGCGGAGCTTTATTCAAGAGGTATATAACAAAAACCCTCTCTCATTTTGAAAAAAGGACACTGATCAAGTCAGACGTGTTTCCCAAAGATGCAGTATCGTTGGTATTGTGAGAGTCCCTTCAGTCAGTGTATGTACATGCAAGGAGGGTGGGTGAAAACTAAAATAGGAACGGTGATGGATTACTTTGAAAATATCCAGGATATTCCCTGGACAATGTGTGGTTGGAAAAAAGAGTGAAAATCCCATCTCTTCGAGGACCTAGAGTGAGGGTGACAATCAACTAACATTATCAGCAATACAAATGGGTCACCTGTACTCAACATTCTATGAAAGATGGGACACCTGTGAACATGGTACTGAATGAAAGTCTTTGGTACTCGGACATCAGAGACTGTGTGAAACATTTTTTCAAGATGGAGAAAAAAGAACTGACTTTTCCAGATTATCACGGCGTTAGGCATTACGTATATTGTCGCATCCCCTTTGCCCAGATTAAAGAGTCGATGGAAAACAAAGGACTTTTGTTGACTCGAGTGATTGAGGACCGATCATCAGACGAAGAAGAAGAAATAGAACTGTAAATCATTGAATAAATTTTTGAATTTTAAAAAAGTGTTGTTATAAATAGAAGGGTCACAGGTCCTTTTTTATTTTTTGTTGCTAAAGTATCTCACTGAACATGGTCATCAATTTAAACAGGTATAATTTTTACTTCTTCAATTTTAAGGTATAAGGTCAAAATGATTCAATTTCATATGAACATGAAGTAACAGGAGAAAAGCCATAAGCTTTTCTAAAAGGTGCTGTTTTTATTGAGATTGTGCTAGTGGTTACAGAAACTTAAGGAGAGGATAGCCTTTTTTTTATTTATTCAATTGGACAATAAAGTGCCACGCCACAGCATGATACGCCCGTCCAAAAATTACAATTACAATGTATCTTAAACAGGTAAAAGTGCAGGAAAATCATGTCAACCTTGATTTTAAGATTTCAATGATTTTTACACACTTTTAAAAATTTGTTTATCCATCTCCTGTGGTGGAGGCATTTAATTATAACAAATATTGCATCATTCATAGATTTCTATACCTTGCCAAATGCCTATCATATTAAACAATATCAAATTAGTCTTCACAACTTAATCTATACCTAATTAATTTTGGAAATAAAAGGCTGGCCATCAAATATAAACTGACCAACAGTTCTTCTGTCTAATTCCCGAAGGATACAGATAATACCATGCTCTGAAGAAATGAAAGAGACATGCAGCAAGCCTTCCTACATTGAACACATTAATTAATCTTTAACTGGATGCTTGTCTACTCATTACTCTCAAAAGATTATTGGATCTGCACTATCTACCATAAAACATTTTTAAAACATATAAAACATCAATGATTTTTTTTTTTATTTAATGTCAGACAGTTAATTGTTAATATGCAATTCATATAGACATGCAGATTCCACCCCTACCCCCATAAAATTAATTTTTAAGTTCATAATATTATGTAATATCAAAATAGTTTAATATGCAATATCAAATTAGTTTTAATTACTTCTTATCAAATTCATTTTAAGACTTCGGCTAGCCAACAAGAGCTATTTTAAATCCAACAGGCTTACCCATTTGGCCCAATACTCAAGGGATATAGATAGCACCGATGCTCTTACAGCTACTCCTCACACTAAACTCATTAATTTCTCTCTGTAATTTGACATGCAATTTTCTGTTATCAGATTCTTCTTGACCAGTGCTTGATAATTAGACTCATGGGAGTGGTGGAATTTCTCTAACATACATTATATTTGTTATAGATTGCTGTCAAGTATATGCTAAAAAAATAAGTATTTTCTTGATTTAACATATTTCTAATAAGGTTAGTGCAATATTTTTACATTTTTTTGAATATGTAAATGAATAGAAAAAAAGACATTTTTTTTAATTCCACTTAAATTAAAGGTCACAGTGACCTTGAAATAGGTCGCGACACACCTTCTACCTAAGATGCATAAACTGGCCAAGTTTGATGATTCTAAGTCTAATAGTTTTCGAGTTATGGACCGGACAGGATTTTTCCATATTTGGCTATAACTTTCTAATTATAGGTCAGAGCGACCAACTTTTTGTGCGCCACACACCTTCTACCCAAGATGTATCAGCTGACAAAGTTTGATAACTCTAGGCCTTATAGTATTAAAGTTATGAGCCGGACACGAGAAAAGCTAACAGACGGACGGACGGACAGACGGACACGAAGCCTATAACATAATACGTCCCGTCTTAAGACGGGCGTATAAAAACCACATGTGGCACAAGTCATACATATAGTAAACAAATATAAGATGAAGAATGCAAACCTGCATGGCTTTCAGTTTCACTCCTGTTTATGTATGGCTGAGGTTTATATACTATCCCATTATTAATGCTTTGCCATAAAAATTGCATTCAGTTGTATGCAGTTCACCTATTATAGAAGCCTGGTAATAAAAGGAAAATTTAAATGTTAAATTTAAAAAGAAACTTTAAAAAAAAAAATTAAGCTTATCAATTTAATTCAATTTTATAATTTTTTTTTTACTTTAAAATTCATGTTTCCTTGGACAAAAAAAGGGATTCAACCCCCCTCCCTCCCCTCTCCCTTGGGTGTTGGGTGAGGCTAACTTTACACCATCCTCTTTTCATAAAGATTATTTACACATCATACCCACTTTCTACATGAAATGTCATGAGTTGTAAAGGAAAAGGGTTCTTCAGATGTTCCTCAATTTAATGTGGATATATAGTTTTAAAAAATTATTACTACATGTACTTGGAAATTTATGGGCCTTTTGTCTTTAGCATCCTTTATAATAGAAATTCATCAAAATTGCATGAGGAATTTCATGCGTTTAACTTATGATAGGAGCATTTCCTTAGGTTAACAAGTGTATGGATGATAGGTAATGCTGAATCATTATATTTTGATATTTATGGATATTCAAGAGTGTATGATATTGAAATTCTAAATATGTATAGGTCAGGCAGTTTGTCTTTGAATTCAGTTTGATCATCAGAAAATTAAATTTGACTGTATTAAAAGCAGTTTTTATAGATAAACATTAAGAAGATTACACAAACACTGTACTTTCAACAATTTGGTTTTACAAATATGAAAAAGTTTGAATTACTAAATATTAATCGTAATGACATAAAAGACAAGACAGACAAAATGAATATTAAAATACTCAGTCCTCAAGATTGAAAGTTTTTAAAGTTTGAAAGTCTGAAAGTTTTTAAGATTGAAATCCTAAAAGGCTGAAAGCCTGAAAGTCTGAATCTCAAGATTTAATATACATATTGTGTTTTGAAGGATTGAAAGTCAGTATATGATTTGCTTGTAAAACTCTCTAAAATAAAGGAGCACATTCAGTGACATATTATAGAAAAGAGTGGGAGATTTTATACCTAATTCCTTACAAATAAAGAATATCACTATGAGATCCTTATAATGAAGATTTACTGTAGCAGGAATACATTGACCTTTTAACCTGAAAAGTCAATAGAGATATTAAGATATTCATGGACAACAATGATATAGCAAAAAGTGTGCTGATCTTTGACCTGAAAATCAAAATATATGAAGTTTGTTTAATGAACCTATCCATGAAGTTTGATGAATATTAACTAAACAAATAAATTTAGCAGATGTCCACATCTCTGACCTTTTGACTAAAAACTTAATAAGGTCATTTATTTACCTTTGTTTGACTTTGATGAGTATCTTATATGTTATATTAGCAAGACACAATCTAATCTGAGTATAGAGTAAACCTGGAAAAGCTTTTATCCCTTTGTATGAACAAATTAGTTGATGTCATGTTGATATCTTAACCAGAATATCAGAACAATCTGATGACTCTTAAATAAAAAGTTCTCATTATACTAGTCAGAAACCATTGCTCTACCTGTCAAACACAAAAATATGAATGTCAACTCAACAAAGTAAGTAGGGTTCCTTTTCTGCAAAAAGTATATTGTTTATGCATTGGGTGAGTGTTTGTTACTTTATGCCTATAAAGAAAAATATATGCCCTCCATTTTGACTGTATGGAACTGTTTATATAATTGAATCAAACTTATTTCTTTCATATCATTCTTAATATCATATAGTACCCATCATTCATAATATGTACAAGTCTCAATCCTAATAGATAAATCCACATTTCTTTTTTTATTTCACATCCCTTGGCAACCATATTTGAGGGAAACTCAAAATTCTCTGTCCATGTTAATTTCTGGTGTATACCTTCATCATTTGACATAATTTATTTAGTTCTTGTATTTGAATTGCCTAAATCAGAGCTATTCATACATAGAAAGAGAACAAAAAATGAATTCAGTGAATTTATTGCAACAAAACCTTCAAGTTTCATACAAAAAGAGAAATATTTTTTTCATTTCTTTTTTACCTTTGGATTGACCATGAATAGATACGGTTTATATTTTGTCAAGTGTAAACTATATACTGCATGACTGAACATGATTTGTATATTGAAATATGAAATGGTTTCTTTAATGCTTAAATCAAAATACTCCTTCTGTCCTAGTGAGAATTATGCTCAATCAACTTTGTGAAATATTCCCAACTTCTAATGCTTCTTATTTACATTTAAAAAACTGACTCAAATAAAATTGTTTTCTCATTATTTTATAGGAAATAACATGCTGACAGTGAATCTAATCATTTTGTTTTAACTGGTTAAAGTAATGTTTACCATATTGTCTTAAAATGCTCATATGTAAGTTTATTTCATACAGAAATACCTTAACTGTATAGACTAAATGTACTTATAGATTCAGTATATAGATTAACCCCTTATAAATAGTAAAAACATTTTTTAAAACCTGACTTTCTTGTTTATTTTCTCATATATTTCCTAATTTGAGTATTCGCAAATTATTGATTATATAAGCAACAAAATTTAATACAAAAATTTTTAATACAAAGCCACAATATATGCTGAATACCCTGAAATGAAATGGTTACATGTGTAAGATGTGTAACACATCATGTACAACTTTTAAGTCTACAAGATTTTAAGCTATCCATATTATACAATAAGACTACTTTTTCAAAGTAATGAAAAATTCTTTACAAAAATGTGTCTTTATGCAAAAAATAAATGCTAGGGTGCACTTTTAAAATACATTTTACATGAATCACATAAAGAACATTACATTTCTTTGAGCTTGTTTTCCTTTGGAACATCTGTGAACAGATATTCTGTTTTGTCTTTTTGATACACAACAAGCGTCCAAAAATCATTTGGAATTGTTGTGTTAAACCCTGATATAATAATTTTAAGAGTTTCTGATGTATGCCCTACTTAGAAATGTTTACAATGTAACAAAGATGAAACTCATAATTGATTTAATCAACAATGATAAAGTCATCAGGTTTCCACATGCTTTTCTAACACATCATGTACATTTTTTCTACTAGTTTGTCTTTGTTCACACAAAAAATTGAAATCAACAGTACTTAGCATTCCATATAAAGAAATATGAACCCTAGCTATTAGAAATTTAAAAATATATTTGTGCATGTTTATGTTTAACAAAAACAATCTCTTTCACTGTGATGAAAATTCTCTTCTTCATATAACATGCAGATGAAGAACTTCTTTGGGTGATGTCATTTTCACATGTAGAAAAGAAACTAATTCAACTAAAACTAAAAGACAATCATTAAAATTTTTAAGACATTAAAGGATGATATCAAGACCGAAGTCCAGGAATTGATAAAATTCTACAATTATCATATGTTTGGATTTTTTTTTTAATTCGCAAGCAAATGATATGCTGCCATTTAATCTTTCAAACTTATTTTAAAATCTAGAGGAGTCTTTCCAATACCTTTCTATTTATGACTGAAGGTATGTAAATCACCAGAGTTGCTGTACTGCACCATTTGAATAAAAGTCATATCCACATTCTTGAGTCGCTGCCAAAAAATTCGTAGTACCAACGTATATTTCTTTGCTCACGGCGCAAGTATTACCTGTGCAGTTAGCATAAAAAACGGGGAGGTCAACATTACCGCTACATTGCCAAACATTTCAACTCATTACCGCTACATTTTGTCAGATTTTGGACCGATCATTACCGCTACATTTTTCCGGCAAAAAACAACTCGTTACCGCTACATACTAAATCAGCCAAAAACAACTCCTTACCGCTACATATCGATTTAGCCAGGTGTAGTTCGGTTTACAGAGTTCTAATCAACAGAATTCACTCACTATCTAATCAGAATGAATACATTTTTATAAATAACTCTGCAGTCGGAATTCAATTATTTAGCGTCATCTGAACATTAAATATGGCCACCATTGAGAAGTTTGTTACAAATCGAGGGAATGTCGGCTTACTTATCGTTTTTTTTATATATATAAATTTAGAAAAAAAAATTAGACTTTCAAAAACTCAAAATTGTGGAGATGCGTTGAAAAGAGTTGCAAAAGCAGCTGCAAAACAGACCTCGAGGAATTATCTGTTGATTTTAATTTAAAAAAAAAACCATCCTGTTCAAAGTCATACCTTCACCTCCCCGTGGTGAGCAGGAGGAACGGGTCTTATGCATGTACATGTATAGGTTGTACTGTACACGCATAAGTGGCTGGCTAACGAAAAAGGCAATGTAGCGGTAATGTATACTTTTTTATGTAGCGGTAACGTAAGGTTTTTTGTAGCGGTAATGACTATGTAGCGGTAATGAAAATTTTGAAAATGTAGCGGTAATGATACGCACCCAAAAAACGTAGGCCTATCGTATATTTCTTTGCACACGAGCCCAAGTATTACCTGTGTAGTCAGCATAAAAAACGTAGGTCTATCGTATTTTTGCACACCACCCTTATCTTTCAAGGTGGGGGTATAAAAACAACGTATTAAAGACGATCCTCATTAGTTGGGCAGTTGAGTAAACGATAGTTTGCCCAAACTCAACAAAGAAGAATAGAAGTGACCACTCTAATGAGACAACCTGGAAATGTTTACATAGACTAATTTGAGAAGATCTGTGACTCTAAGGATCCCTACAGAAGTTACAGAGTGGCTAACAATTGGACCTTTGTCATTCCCTTGGTCAAAGAAGAAGATCGAGATATGTTTCTGAGCAAAGAAGATGAATTTGTCTATTTGATTATTCAAAAGGAAAGACATCCCTGGACAGGAGAAGTACATCAAATCAGGGGATTCATTCAAATGAAGGATGCAGTAGGGGGACTGGATATGTGTAGAGTTCATATGGCTGCTCATTTTGAGATGTCTCACAGTACCCCAGAATTGGAAAGTATGTTTTACAAGCAAAAGGGTGACTATGAAGAATATGGAAGTCTGTGGGTAGAGAAGAGGAACAAGGAATTACAACCCAGAGATTGGATACAATGGAAAATAGGGGCCTGGAGAGATTGTTAGAAAAGAAAGAGATGTTTAAATCTGAATAATAAAGTGCCACGCCACAGCATGATACGCCCGTCCAAAAATTACAATTATAATGTATCTTAAACAGTTAAAAGTGCAGGAAAATCATGTCAACCTTGATTTTAAGATTTCAATGATTTTTACACACCTTAAAAAAATTTGTTTATCCATCTCCTGTGGTGTATGCATTAATTATAACAAATATTGCATCATTCATAGATTTCTATACCTTGCCAAACGCCTATCATATTAAACAATATCAAATTACACAACTTAATACCTAATTAATTTTGGAAATAAAAGGCTGGCCATCAAATATAAACTGACCAACAGTTCCTCTGTCTAATTCCCATAAGACCATGCTCTGAAGAAATGAAAGAGACATGCAGCTAGCCTTCCTACATTGAACACATTAATTAATCTTTAACTGAATGCTTGTCTACTCATTACTCCCAAAAGATTATTGGATCTGCACTATCTACCATAAAACATTTTTAAACGTACAAAACATATTCAATGATTTTTTTTTAGATTTAATGTCAGACAGTTAATTGTTAATATGCAATTCATACGGACATGCAGATTCCACCCCTACCCCCATAAAATTAATTTTTAAGTTCATAATATTATGTAATATCAAAATAGTTTAATATGCAATATCAAATTAGTGTTAATTCTTCTCATCAAATTCATTTTAAAACTTC
>PRKT01000607.1:132258-185060 GCA_003671525.1 Saccostrea glomerata | reverse complement strand
AGGTCAGAGCGACCTACTTTTTGTGCGCGACACACCTTCTACCCAAGATGTATCAGCTGACAAAGTTTGATAACTCTAGGCCTTATAGTATTAAAGTTATGAGCCGGACACGAGAAAAGCTAACAGACGGACGGACGGACAGACGGACAGACAGACAGACAGACGGACATGAAGCCTATAACATAATACGTCCCGTCTTAAGACGGGCGTATAAAAATATTTAAATTTTGTTTTATTGTTGTTGTTGTTGTTTTTTATATAAAAATAAGGGTCTTTTAAAAAATAGACTTATTTTTACATCATGAGTCTCCAGGAAATACAAGGTGATTTACTTTGTGGGTTTTTTTTGGTCATTTTTAAAAGTAGGTTATCTCCCTTTAACCATAGATTATTTTTCAATACACAAAATAAAAAAAAGTGTTGAGGGGTTTGATTTAAAGATGGGGGGGGGGGGGAATAGATACATTAAAAAAAGTATAAAATAGTAAACATTTGTACAAACACACCTCAGTTGTGGACTGACTTAATAATGGGTAACAGCTTCAGCAAAGAAATGAGTAAAGGAATGAGTAAAATTCAGTTTGGACAGAGAGTTCTTTCAGAGAAAGATGTAGACAGAGGTATACCAATTCAAATACATGATGATGGGAACATTGAGATCATTTCTCAAGAAGAATATAACCAATTGTGTCCAGAAAAGGGTGATCCTAATGATGTGAGAGATTACATTGAATATACCCATTTATTACCCATAGAGGGTGAGGGTAACCTGGATTACCCTGAAAGACCCTTGACTCGAGAAGCCAAGTTTATAGATGATAAGAAATTCAAAAGAGATGTCAGAAAAAAGATTGACAAAGCCACAGGATTTTAAACCCACAGAGGGGAAGAGTCTACAAATAATGAAAGAAGTCCAAACTCAACTCTTGGAAGATATTAAGACTCATTATCAAAAGAAACATAAAGAAAATACAGGCAGTCTTTATATTGCTAAGTTAAAAATAGACAGATTTAGAGTAGCCAAAAATTGGATATTTGATTTAACTGGGTGCAGACAGGAAGATGTAGATCAAATCATTCGAAGTGATTATCAATACTTGATCTTACAAAAAGAAAGGCATCCAGAAACTGGAAAACTTTATCATGTGAGAGGATTCACTCAAATGAAATACAGCTGTCATGAGAGATACATGTACAAAAAGATTCATGGGTTAACCGGTTTTGATATGTCTCACAGTACCCCAGAATTGGAAAGAACCTTTTATAGACAAGGTGACTATGAAGAATATGGGGTTCTTAAATCTGAATTGTGAAACAAAGAATTAGTTCTAAGAGATTGTAGATTTACCTGAATTTTTTTTTAATCTAAAAAAAAAATATTGAAAAACAATTTGTACACACTTATGACAAAATAGGTGTACATTCTTCATTCACATAAAGTGTATGTATGTGTTATTGTTTGTTTTGATGAAAAAAAAAATTTAAAAAAATGTGTGTTTGATGTGAATTTATTTTAAAAAAGGGTTTATTATTATTAATATTATTATTATTATTAAAAAATTTAAAGTTAATTTTTAAAAAAAATTTATAAGTTTTTAAAAAAAGTGACTTGGTGTTATAACTTGAGAGACACACACACTGTTTCTTGTTATAAGGTACTCTTTTCTTTTTTGACTGTATTTTAAAAAAGATCATCATCTTTTTTCTAAGATACAATCGTTACTTTGACTGTATTTTTGAAAAAAAAAAGATCATCTTTTTTTTTCTAAGACACACACAATTCGTTTCTTATTTTATCGACTGTAAAGTAAGCATCTTTTCGAAACAATTGGGCGGCCCTTAAAAGGGCCTTTTTGGTTATTTTTGTGGTTTTTAATTTTTTTTTGTTTTTTTCTGGTTTTTGGTATCAGGGAAGAAATGCTGGTATGTCCCCTAGGCCAGGAGTTCCTGGACCATCTGCCCTACGGTTTCGTCGTCTTCCTCACTGGAACTGTCATCAGGGCGGCCAAATTTCGCTCTCCGCGACAGAGGGACGAGCAACCGCTCCTGGTTCCTACAGAGGGGACAGGGCATCCTCTGCTCCACCACTCTGGCCGTACATAAGAGACAGGAGGGCCGCTGAATGCAACGAGAACAACAATAATTGTTAGGCTCCCTCTCGCTCATACATAACGAACAAAAAATCGTCTGGGTGGGGACACGGAAGCCCCAGGGGGGAATGCGCCCCTGATTCCTTGCTCGTGTCTGCGGACCAGCAGGTCTGGGCGGCGGTGGAGGAGGCGATCTTGAAGGTTGTCTTGGTCTTCGTCTTCTCATCCTTGTATAAGGGTGGGCCCTTCTGTTTGGCGGCTCAATGAGTCTAATCCTCACCATGTTAAAGCGGGATATCTCCTCCCCAGTATCTATTCTTCTAACCACAACATGGTGCTCGATCGCAATCCCTGGTATGATAAAAAGCTCTTCATTTAATAAGGTTTCCATCTCTTTTCTTTTCTTCTAAAGTCAACCAATAAATGCAGAATGACACTGAGCGCTCGGAGGGTCTGTATTTATACACAATAGCAGACGATAGTTCAATATGGCGGCAAACATCAACAATCCATCATGTGATCACATGTGATTGGCTAAAACAAAAAAAATCGCTTTTGGAAAACAGCGCCACCACAGTGACAAAGCGAAATTGAGGGGAAACCCCGAACCCGAGTGTATAAAAGATGACGTCATACAATAACATAACATAACAGTGATATTTACATGATTTTTATATTTATTTCTTAAAAACTAAACAAAAGCTTTCTAACTGTAAAATTCTCCTCCGGAATCGTATTTCGATCTGATATTAATTGCATCCAAGGGGGTATTAAAAGTCACTGATTTCCTACCCTGTGTGAAATTTCCAGCCATTTCATTCCGTATTGAATACATACTTTCTCCATCGTATCTATGTCCTCCCATAGTAAAATTAATTTTTTACTTTTCTTCTCATTTTATACCCCACCCTCATAGAAAACGCAGGTAAAAAGTATATTTCTTTTGCACAAGGCCTCCCTAGTATTACCTGTATAGTCAGCATAAAAAACGTAGGTCTATCGTATATTTTTTTTGCACACGGTACTTAACAGTTGATGTAACAGATATAAAAAGGCAGGAAAAAAAGTGTACACGGCCCCTAATTTTTTTTGCACACGGTCCTTACAGTTGATGTAACAGGTATAAAAAAGCAGGTAAAAGGTGCACACGGCCCCTAATTTTTTTGCACACGGTCCTTACAGTTGATGTAACAGGTATAAAAAAGCAGGTAAAAGGTGCACACGGCCCACAGCAGGTACATAAAGCAAAACTGTAAAAATTTAAAGATCAGTCTTAGTTGATGACATTTTTCAAAACTTGACAGACGTGAAGAAATAGAAGCAATGATGAATACCTCAGAAAATCCCCAGTATTATGTAACACCTGAAGGATATGTAGGAGCTCCCATGCAAGAGTCACAGGATGCAGTGGATTTGGATTTGAATTTGGGCATGTATAATTTTCCTGAATATGTGGATAAAGAAGATATGGGCATCTTAAATACAACTCTGGATGGGATTGTTAACATGCTCTCTTTTATTGATAACAAGCTGAATTATGTGAACACCAAGGTGAGTGATCTTGATAACAAGGTGAATAAACTGAACACCAAGGTGAGTGATCTTGATAACAAGCTGAATAAACTGAACACCAAGGTGAGTGATCTTGATAACAAGCTGGATAAACTGAACACCAAGGTGAGTGATATTGATAACAAGCTGGATAAACTGAAAATTTACAACAGCAGTGGATTTTGTTACATTAGTGCTAAATTATCCCAATTAGAAGTCACTAACAGGCAAGACAAATTGAGAGGAGGAAGCACTTACCAGAAAAAAGAAGGACCAGGGGGATCAGGAGAGAGTAAGAAAATTAAACAGATGGATCCATGCTACGTATTGGTAAAAGACATACAAAAAACTGAAGAGAAAAAGCCTCAGGAAACCAAGAGGAAACTACCCTTGACCACAGAAAAGGCACAGAAGAAAAAGAAAATATAATTGGATGTATTTTTCATTCTGAATAAAAATTGCCTTGTTATTGTATTGTGTGTGTTATTTGTTATTGTTTTCAGTAAAAAAAAAAAAATCCAGGTTTGTTATTGATTTCAGTAAAAAAAAAATCCAGTTCAAACTGGCTAGACTAAGCTGTCTAGACTGTGAATGAAAAAGTGTTACGTCATAATCACATTCTTTGAGTCGCTGCCAAGTATTTACCTGTGTACATAAAAAAAAACGTAGTACCCACGTATAGTGTAAACACTATTTTTAGGAGCTATGTACTGATCCACCTATCCCCCAAGGACTGCACTGAGTTGACCCCCCTATCCCCCAGGGGGCTGCACTCCCTTGACCCCCTTATCCTCCCAGCAAATCAGAATCCTCCATGTTTGACCTCATTTGCATAAAAAGTGCACTCAGTTGACCTCGCCATCCAGCCTGCTTCAGGCTAGGACACTTCCGCTAGGGCCCACTTCCGCTAGACCACTTCCGGTTAGGCCACTTCCGGTTATGACGTCACTTCCGCCCTCGCTAGGCCCGTTATACTACTTGTAGACACTTAGAGTGGTAATACGGAAATATGTGGAGTCCTTGAAAAAATACATATTTGACTCTGCTTACGCTTCGCCCAATATGTATTTTTTCAAGGACCCCACATATTTCCGTATTACCCCTCTAAAGGCCGGTATACAGGATGAGATTTGTAGTATAATGCAAGTTTTATAATACTTTTGTATTATAATACTTTCCTGTACAAACGCTAATACATATCTTATAAGATTGTAAATAAACTACGTATTCCAACGTGTTTTCCCCGCCATATTTCTCTCTTGTCAAAGTAATAAAAATGGAGGATGAGGCTCTGATAGCAGTGTCAATCATCGTACTATGCACTGGTTGATATGTTCAACAAGTCCTTTTTTCCCCTTACCATTAAGCCACGAGTTTTTCGATGTCTTTATTTGTATAATCGACTATTATTTTTTACCATGTGCTATTTTTTAGTAATGATTAAAATAGGATGACCCTTAGTGTCATTACATTTCATTGGTTGAAAGTGAAATGTAAGTAAAGACTTGTATAAGGAAATAGAGCATTGCTCTTTTCTTAATACAGTTTTATAAGATTCGAAAAATCTAATGATACACTGTATTAAGAGAGTATACACAGTAAGATTTTGTATTATAATACAAAAATCACCGTGTATACCGGCCTTAAGTGTCTACATAACTAATAATATACACTCCGCATGCAGGTGATGAAGATATATTGCTGCATAAGTAAGGGAAGTTGACGATAGAAAAATAAAAGTCATCACGTTTGTCATATAGCTTGCTTGTTAGATTACCATTAACGTCTTTTTCAAGTAAAATATCAAGTACGAATCAGTTGTGTCAGACTATGTGGTATCTTCTATCTCAAGCTCACCAGGATATATTGTATCGACGTAGGAATGCGTATTACCATTGTTAATTGACAATACATCGTCGATTTATCTAAATGTCGGGTTGATGGCCACAACAAGTGTTTTTTTTCTTTTCACGCGTAAGATTTTGCACAAAGTCTGCTTCATAGGAATATAAAAATACATGTATGTCTACTAAATACAGAGTTTAGAAAACTACCCGTGCTAGTATTTTACAAAGCATGTAAAATTTCACTAATTGTAACTTTTCAAATATTCTCAACGTTTGTTTAAATTAAGTTTTCTTAGTGTTAACACAATGAATATACTCTTTATATAGTTAAAGATACATACTTAAATAATGAAGCCTCAAATGCCTTCAAACTTTTTCACAAGTGTAAGATAAGTTTTCTTCTTCAAAGAACAAACTTTATCAATTATTTGTTTGCTTTTTGTACCTTTGTTATCATATTCAAATTGTTTATGTATATCGCAAAAAGGACCAAACATGTGTGGGTCTATCATCCTTAGGCTCAGAAGAGCTTACAAATTTAGATTAAATATGCAACTACATTATCTGACAGATTTAGATAGTCACAAGTATAGAGGACATACTGTGAACAGTGACGGTGTTTTGATTTATATAGACAGTAGTTATAACATCAACAAACGGTCTAAAGAGAAAGTAAAGACCACAATAATACCGTACACAGACCCATGGAGACCCGTGTGTCTAAGAAATTACCTATATTTGTATACTATATATGTTTAAGCATTAAATATTTATGCTTGAATACTTTTGAAATATATATTTGCAGCATATATATTTATATCATTCAGCAGAGATCAATGATTTATAAAAGATGGTACACAGCTTGTATTTAAATCACAAAGAAGGAATTTATTGAAAATGTATTTATTGAAAGTATCACAACACGTGTATCTATCGTACACGTGTTTACCTAGTGTTGTTTAAAATAGATAATCGATCGGATTGGTTAATGTATTTATAGAATACCTGTTCTAGAAGTATTCTATTGAAGCACGAACGCTTTACCGTGTGTTAAAGTTTAACGCCATTCGAAGGCTTTCTCTCAAATACCCTCACAAATATTATTTTGGTTTTTATTAATTATACGTTTTTGTTTTGTAGATTTAAGAGTTGCGGAGAAGTAAAGTAATGTTGTATCTGTATTATTGTGTGTAATTAAACTGCACTTACGAGAGCGCTTCTGTATCTATATACGTGTTGTTATTTATTTTATAAATTATTTATGTTCGTTTGAGTGGAAACGAATAAGAACATAAGTCAACAAAATTAAACAAGACTATGTGTCTTGCCTTTTCTGTACACACTCCATACATAGTGCAAAGATATTCTTGATTGGTTTAAAGTGTAAAATCTTCATGCTTCATATATAATTAGTCCTTTGAAATATTTTTAAGAAGCATCTGAATTGAGGGGAAAGGGGTTATGGAGGGGGGTGTCAGTGACACTATGTACCCTTTTACCAACTGATGCTATATGCAAGAATATTCTGAAAATATTCAGCGGTTTAAGAAGCTGAAATGAAATATATGGAGATAAAGAGCGGCATTCAAGTTCAAAAGTCCATTGTATAACACAAATCATGAACAGAGCGATGAATCTCTTAACAATAAGAGGCGGGTTCAGGTCTCATGAAAGAGTAAGCATACCCTGCCGACCGGTCACACCCGCTGTGCATGTGCTCCTTGTCATTAATGATTGATATTCCTGTTTCATTATCTTGTTTGTCAATAACCTTGTTAGAAATTGTTCATACATAGAGCATGCTCTTGCGTATCGAAACAACTGAGATATATAAACTCCGTATGCAGGTGACGAAGGTATATTGTTGTATAAGTAAGGGAAGTTGATGGTAGAAATGTCGAAATCATCACGATTGTCAAAGAGTTTGGTTGTTAGATTACCATTTATATTTTATTTCTAGTAAAATATCCAATTATGAAACAGTGTGTCAGACGTGGTAGTATCTTTTATCCCCTTCTCACCGGGATACATTGTATCGACATAAAAATGGTAATAACCATTGTTAATTGACAATACGTCGTCGACATAAATTGTATTGCTTTATAGACTTTTGATTTTAAATACTGTTATCTCCATATGTTTCAATTTATGACTTAGATGAAATTAATTTATATTTATCAGTTTCAAGCAAAAATTGTATCGTTTTATTATTTTAACCAAAAACTGAGTAAGCATTTCTTTTAGATAATAGTATTGTAATAATTAAATCTGTCAACATTTATGTTTGTCTATGCGAGATAGTTGTACGGGTCGCTAATAAATCAGATCTAAGTAAGAAATTTTGATTTCACTCTGCATTTATTTTCCAACTTAGTGGCGGATTCAGGGGGGTTTGGGGGGGGGGGGGGGGGGGGGGGGGTCGGGAACACCCCACACCCCTGCTCATTCAAATTTTTTTTTACAAGTGTCATTTTATCATTTTGTTGCAATAAACGATTACATTAACCATTTGTTTGTACAACTGTGAAATATACATCAACTACGTAACAGGAAATCATTTTTCGCTTGAACGCACACAATACACGGGTAATCAACAGAGAGACTGCCTCAGAAATCGAGTAGTCTGTGCATCTAGTGAAGTAACAAGATCACAGCTAATGCAATGTAGTCAGGTACCAACAACAGAAAGCTGCAGAGTTATAGTCATGCTCGGTAATATTCTTTTGCTGATAAAATGCATGTTTTTTCTTTTAACTATATGAATAAACTATTATTCAAATTTTATTTTACTGTTTTAAAAATTAAATTATTCATTTTTTTCACTAAATCAGGTTGGCTTAAAGCAAACCCCTCTAGTTTTGAAAGATTCTCCAGTTTAAGTATTTTTTCAGTTTCAAATTTCATTAATTGTACATGTGTATTTATACACCAAATCATATTGACAGTATATATTCAAGTATGTTGAAAACCTCTAGTTAGGGATTCTGAAAAGGATTCAATTTTTTTTTTTTTAATTTTTATTAAAATTTTTGCACATAAGTTGAATCTTTGAAGTCAGCTTGCTTGAAATAGGACCAAATTAGTTGAAGGTGCATTTAAAGTAAAGTAATCTTGAAGTTAGCTGCTTGTATTCCTAAAATTGTCAGATTAAAAATTTTTTAAAGCAAAGTCTAAAGTCTTGTGTTAAAGTTAAATTAAATTGAAAACATTTCAATTAAAATTGTGAAGAAAGGTCTAATAAAGCTACAAAAAAGTACCCCAAAAATGCTGGAAAGTGCACCATTTACAACCATAGAAAATTTTTTCCGAACCCCCACATATGGGAGGGGGACACCCCCTCCCACTTCGGGCTTAACCCCCCTCCCTCCTAACATGAATTTCTGGATCCGCCACTGAACACTACTGGCACAAGCTGCCCCCACTTTGTTGACATTTTAACTCACGAGTTATTTATGCCAAATCTCATTTCATTGTTTCTCGTTTCTTGTTTTTCACATGCCCTGATAAATCGGACGTAGAAAAGATCAGTATAAAAATAACTGCATTATATTTCATGCAATTCAGGGAGAAGACGAAATATCAACCAGATAACATAAACACCTGGTGAGTATTCCATTTCAGTGTGTCACTACTGATTTATCCAATGAACAAGTACACATTAACGTGTATAGACATGCTGTCTTCTGATTGGGATCAATAAAGGATTCCTCTTTAGAATAATAGTTTCCTCTAAATACTATAAATTTTAAAATTAAATCAAACATTTATATTTTTTCCTCTAAAGAAAAGGTTTCTAACAAATTATGCTGATTTCACTTGCATAATATTGTGTTTAATAATCCGGAAATTTCTGTTTCCTTCGTTTTTCTTTCAAAACTACGCTATATTTTGTTAGTATCGTGCATGTATTATTCTTTTCATTAGTCCATTATTTTAATTGCTGCTAAATGAAATAGAATTAATACAAAGAAATATCAATCGATATTAATAAAATAGACCATAGTCACTATCAAATGGGAAAATGTAGTCTTCACAAATCCCAGGACAATTAGAATAAGTCTTAGTACAATTTATCATGACTTTGTTCTGTTGTTTTACCGTCGATCGTACGAAGAAAACTCGACATCGTCGCAGGAATGATATTTTCAATCACAAATATGTAAAATTAATGCGTATGGGTTCACTCAAGTTACAAGTGTTTTGTAAAAAACAATTTTTAAAATTCGTAGCACATGAGTAAGTGCACAAGGGATGTGTGTGTTTTATATTTTGAACTGTCAAGGGCACATTCTTTTCACCAAACCGTTCTCAAACTTCTACTTCAATTATTCTCGTCCGCGATATGCAGTGGCGAGGCTCCTGCTCTAGAGCCGCGAGGTAAGGATCCTTCAGTCACCCAATCCTGCCATGGGACGTGAGATCGGTCTCTCAGATGAGACCGTATATACCGAGGTCCCTTGTCGCAGAAAGTGCTAGCACGTCAAAGAA
The DNA here is from genome assembly GCA_003671525.1 of Saccostrea glomerata. Taxonomy (NCBI): domain Eukaryota; kingdom Metazoa; phylum Mollusca; class Bivalvia; order Ostreida; family Ostreidae; genus Saccostrea; species Saccostrea glomerata. The sequence goes on along the minus strand of PRKT01000607.1, from coordinate 175,084 downwards.
CCAATACTGCTCAATTAATTTGTAGAACTCAACTGACCAGTGGTGGCACCTCGATTGAAATATTCGTGCACTGGATATAATAAGTAAGAAATTTCACGTTTTGCTCTATAGTTTATTATAGTATGCGTTTGGAGGACGGTCCAAACTACAACTGCTTCATTTCCCTTGTGCTAGAGTACTAAACAAATGCATCCTCTAAAACTGCCTGTGTAGCCAGATGCCCACGGTTAGTTCAATCAGCAAATTAAACATATCATAAACAGTTGGAAATGCCGATACTTAACATCTTCCCTCTTAGATACCGAACCCCACTAGGACGTGGAAACCGGTCGTTCGGATAAGACCGAGGTCCTGTGTCACAGCAGGCGCTGGCACGAAAAAGATCCCTCCCTGCTCAATGGCCCTAAGTGCCGAGCACAGGACAAAATTTGCATCTCTCTACCGGCAAGTGGTGGCGTCTCCATATGAGTGAAAAAAATCTCGAGAGGGACGTTAACCAATATACAATCAATCTTAGATAAACAACTACCAAGAACAATTATAATCAGTACTCAGAACAATTTAAGAAACTACAATGTTTTTGATATTGTTCTTTTTTCAAGTATAATGTCCAAAATATTAATTTGTCACAGTTGTACAATAAATTTTAATGAATTTTAGAGGATTAATATGTCTCTTTACAACTTACAAAACAATACACTCTGAAATCTTTCAGATATGCAGTTTCATATCTGGATAACGGCGCTTTTGAATTTCCGTGTTTCGGTTTGGTATGCGTTCTTGAGTTTGTGGAGTTTCATTTGATTTAATTTCAGGTGTGTCCTCTTGGTGTGATTTGATTTTGGGTAAGAATATTTCGGTCTCGCAGATGTCCTAGGTTTCTCTTTTTCTGATGTATTCTACTTGTCTCCAAACAATGCAGTCGTTAACTTTTTATGACAACGGTCCTGTTATTTCAAGTACGCTGCCTAGTAGAGAGGGTTCCTCCTCTAATCTTCTTGAATTCGGACTTAAAGGTCTGAACTGCCTGTTCTGCACATCTATCGCCTGAAGGGTGATAATGTGAAGATTTAATGTGCCGAATTCCATTTCTGGCGGACAACTGCTCAAATTCCTTGCTTGTTAATGTTGGTCCATCATCGGAAACCATCACTCGGGTAATACGTGAGTAGCAAATATGCCCTGCAATTTTTCTATTGTTGTGTGGGTTGTGATGTTTTTTCATTCAGATGACCACATTGAGTAAGCATCCATTATGATGAGAGACATATATCAATAAATGGTCCAGCAAATCTACGTTAACTTGACCAAGGCTTATTTGGATATATCATATGATGATACGGTGACCTACTTTTTAAATTTTGCGGGCATTCGTTTTCAAATTGATTTTAAGGCATATTTTGGACACTGTAAGGCCTATGATCATCAAACTTTGTCAGTTGATGCATCTTTGGTCTTCGAACAACGTCAACTTAAAAGTAGGTCACCGTGACCTACTTTTTGAACTTTATGACATCCTTTCTAAAACATTTAATCCCATTATTTGAGACACTGAGCGGTTTAGAATCATCAAATCTTGTAAGTTGATGCATCTTGGGACCTTAAAACATATTTATGAAAAAGTAGGTAACTGTGATCTACTTTTTGAATTTTGCAGGCATTTGTTTTCATATTGTTTTAAAGGCATATTGTGAATACCTTCAGACCTATGATCATCAAACTTGGTCAGTAGATGCATCTTTGGACTTTGAAAAGTGTCGACCAAAATGTAGGTCAAGATGACCTTCTTTTCGACATTTTATGGCTATAATTAAGTATTTTAGGTATTTATTGGCTTTGAATCAACAAATTTTGTGAGTCGATGCATCTTGGGTTTTCGGAGAGTGACAACCAAAGAGTCGGTCACAGTGACCTACTTTTGACATTTTAAGGCTTTATTAAAGAATCTCCGATACTTATTGGCTTATAATCATCAAACTTTTTCAGTTGATGCATCTTGGGTTTTCGGAAAGTGACGACCAAAAATTAGGTCACGATAACCTACTTTTGCGGTTTTGTGGCTATATTTAAGTACATGTATCTTTGGTATCTCTTATTTAGGCCACACCAATAAATTTCTTGTTCGTTGGACCCGCGCGCTCGTAATTTAAAGAAACGTTAAAAATTATATTATTTTAAATTTCCCGCTTCCGGAAATTTTCGTTCCATTTCCCGCCCCATTTTTTATTTTAGTTTAAATCTAAATCACAACTGCGCTTAAATTCTACACGTTAATATCAATCGATCGGCAAAATCAGAACAAATACTGATTGTGTTTGCACGTTGGACAGCATGGTGGTTCTAGTCGTGTAGATTTCTGAAAAAAGTGGTAGTATTTTACTATCAAACACAGCGATTAATATCTGCGGTGGGACGTTAATGGAACTCTTTGAAAAATGTGTATTTGCTAAAAAACTTAACTTATCCATTGACTCGATTATCGAGGTGAGAATGAGAGAGAGTATATCAGCACCGTTTTTTCGGCAGAAAACACCAACATGGACGTAGGGGATATAATGTAGACACTTGGATGTAAGTGTATGGAATATATCGTAGATAGAAATATACTCTCGCCACCCTGTAACCGAGTAGATTTAGCTGCACCTAATCCAAGCACTACTAATTCCACTACTAGCAATACTGTCAATGCTTTTTCTGTTCTTATGCACAATAACAAATGCTCATCATTACCACAAAAGCCTAAATCACAAAATGAGAAAAAACTGACAGGCCTTCAAAGACTGCAGAGTGACCTAATTGACTGGATGTCGTCTAAAGGTTATTGCTGGACAAAGGATTCATTAGACACCGGTGAGTTTATCATAAAGATACTAAGAAACACATTGTGGTATATAGATCATGCCCATCACAAATTTAAAGAAAATGCATGCCCAGTGCCAAATGTTTTCTCTACATCCCATGGGTATAATGACTTTTAAAAAATTCACCATAAGACCCCAGTAATCACAGCAGAAAAACTGAATGAACTTTCACTGGATTTAAGCAAAGCTTGGTCATTCCCTTCTATGTCATTGACCCGACATAAGAAATTATCATCAGATTTAGAGTCACTGTTGGACTGTTTATGTAAATACAAAAACAAATTAGACAAAGACAATCAACGCCACAAAGAATCGAATCAAAGAGGATCGTCACCTAAAAGATCACTAGAATCCGAAACCTGTTTGGAGTACATTAAGCCAGATTCAAAACGGAATGAAAAGTACACAAGATTACAAAATGATTTAGACTCGCTGAAAAATTATCAATACATGGATCTTGACTCCTATAAACCAGAAGATAGACTCAAAAGGCGACAATACATAAAAAATCTAACCCTACAGGTACCTGTGATGTTATACAGAATGGCTTATGGTGGCTCTGTTGGAAAACTTAACTTTATCTTGTAAGTTCCACAGGAAGATACACAAGAATGTACTACTCAGAATGCTCTTTTTGTCAATTGAATAAATGCTATTCAAAACATGTAAAAATTCCTCGAACTGACTGGCTGTGAAAGCACATCAATTTCTTATGAACAAGCCAGAATTGATGAGCGCATTTCCATTCTGCTTGACAGTGATGATCCAGATTTACTTCTTGACTACAGATCTTTAAACGGCAAAGATATTGACACTAACCCTGCACTTTAAAATAATGCTTTTAATATTTAAACTCATGAACTTACGTAAATACTACTATGTACGAGGGTTGTCCGTAAAGTTCGTGGACAACACTGATAATTACTGAAAAACATCGACAAAATATTTGAAACTATTATTCTTATTAAATTCATGTTTTATTTTATAAATATGCAAGTTTTTAACAAAAACAAAGCACAAATAGTTATTTTTTTATTAGATACAAAAAAGACACATACAAATACCCGGAGCACTAAAACGAAAATTCTTGACGTTACCGACGTCAAATGCTAAATACGAGCACTAGTAACTTTCTCAACATAGTCAGCGTCTAACTCGATACATTTCTTATGTTGTTTTGACCATGCAGTCATAAAAATATGCACAAAATGTTCAGGTTTCATTCTTAAAATAATATTTAATAATGCCTCATATTCTGAAATCATCCAACCACTGTCCGTGTAAAGACGATTCATTTACGGAAATACGGCATGATCACGTTACGAAATTCATATTTTACAGCACTGCAATCTCGGAATGTTTTTTTTTCAAGCATGACATCCTGTAAACTGTTCATTCCGTCCGAAAATATTATATGCCACTTAAATACTAATGAACTCATTCCTTTACTATGTTTTCCTAATTGTTTACAGAATGTATTGGTCTCTGTAGGTGTTTTTCCGGTGTCAACGCAGAATTTTATCACTGTTCACTGCTCCACCTATTCCGAAAACGTCTCTTTTTTGAACGATTCCGACCCTGTCTTAATAAGTTCTAACGCTGATTGCTGAGCCATTTTGAAACTTTGAACGTTCAAATTTTGCAGGTTTGACGTGATAACTTCTGGCAACCTCATAATGTAAATTTCTTCCAGATTTCTCAAGAATTTTTAAAAATGCAAACGAAATTAAAAAAGTGATAGATATTTGTTTAATCAAAATTTTGCGGTGCTCCGGGTCTCCATTCAAAGTCTTATTATGAAGCCATAATTGTAATTAAACATTTGAAATTGAATAAATTTTTGCATTATTCAATTCACATTAAGTAAAGGATTAGAAATATGCCAATAATAAATATCAATGACACAACTTTTAATAAATTTTTGGCTTGTCCACGAACTTTACGGACAACCCTCGTATATAGTGGTTTTTAAAAAAAACACCGCATTGTTGGTAATAAGTTGCATTTCAGTATCATATTTTTTTTGGATTTTTTAAAAGGACATGCAAAGAGCAGCCATTACATGTTCCAACTCAAGAAATGTTCTACTTGTAACTATTGTACTGTACTTCAGCCACCTCGAGTCCCTGATTTGGATGACTTATCCTTTATACCCGATCCTATTCCAGGCGAGGATGGACAATATTTGGACATCATGGAGGTATTTAATATGAACAACTCAATAATTTACATACAATGTACCCCCTCTGTTTCTACATATATTTTTTTAACATGATATATATATTGATCTTGTTCACATGAACTCTTTTAATATTGCATCTATATTGATGGATGCTTTTGGTTTTGATTTGTTAAGCCTTTGTATGTGTGCTTACTTATTCCTGTTATATCTATAAAAAAGGTTTATGGCGAAGAAACGAATGATGAACACCGACCGAGTTAAACCGCAGCCATTAATCCTCAAAATGAAGCTGATCTTTAGAACAGAGAATTTTTTAAAAGTCAGAAAGTCCGTGATGTGATCGTTTGTGAGGAATGCGGAAAACCGCGCGGTGTGTACAGCAACAAAAAAATGACAACAGAACAGGTATTACTTTTACTAATTATTATCATTAATTTTGCAATGAGTTGCAATCGTTGCAAGCATTTGTTTTAAGTTTTTCCATAAGGTCAGACATCAGTTTTTATTTAATAAGACTATGCATAATAGCAAATAAAGCTGTTTATGCTTTATATTAAAATGATAGTACTTTATATATGATTTGTCAATATGAAAGATAATAATATAAAGGTGTGTTTAAATTTAGGTGGCACTTCTGAGAAGAATAAAAGAGGATGGCAACTACACTTGTGGTGCATCTTTAGTTCCAAGTGACCATGATAGTGTACATATGGTTGTGAAGGAAGCTGTTACGTGCTTGTCCGAGGTGGAGACAAATTACCGGGTATTTCACAGCTTCATTGAGACACTATCTGCCTCCAATCTGCATTCACTGCGGCTCAGCAGAAGATCTTCTTGACGACTCGGATCCTTACATATCTACATTAAACGAGCAATTATCTGTTGTACGACCAATCTGTTTTAACTGCCGCAATACGGGAAAGGACACAAGAACATGGGGGAAAGAAATTATTTCAAAGAAAGCAAGAGCCTCAGCAGCCAAATAATTCATCATAACAGTAATGCAGAATTTTCCTCATTTGTTTATTTCTGCTAAGTAGTTTTTTTAGCTCATCTCAACAAAGTTTTTGGCACAGATTTTTGGGGTTTTTTGAATGAGAGTTTCATTGATGATGCACCTAGTGTTTCTTTGTACCACTCTGTTTTAGATGCAGAGTTATGAGTAAATATTTTATTGTACATAATTATTCTAGTTTATATTATTTTCTTGGTTTAGCTAGGTTAAGTTTTGGAGAAGGTCTGGCTCCTAAATTAACTTTGTCTACCTTTAAACCTACACGGGTGATGGATCTATTGTCAGGGATGTACGCTATAATGATTTTACATGTGTTACCTTACTAATTTAGTCTTTGTATGTGATTAAACATTTTTTACAGCATTATGTACCAGGTAACTACAAGCCTTATGTGTCTACCAAAACTTTTGTTTGTCAGATGTGAAACTTATAATTGCTGAGGATTAGTTTTAAAACCTATGAACATACAAGTGTTGAGTCTTGGCCATTTATCATGTACACACATAACACATGGATATTTTCGCAAGAATGTAGTTGTTTTTGTTTTGAAATTGAATGTTACATTGTTTTACAATGAGCTAAAAGAATATATTTGAATCTTGATTAAATATTCCATTATATGAGAAATGTTCATGGAAGTAACAAGTAGTAAAACATGGAACCATTTTTCTAAATTTAATTTTATGCCACAGTTATATTGTAAAAAGAATATGTGTCTAGTAAACATGTAATTCAATATCAACATTGTTATACAAGATATTTATATGTCTGAAAAGGGATAATATTGTTTAGTTTAATGTATGTATTTGTTCAAGGAATTTAAAACAGACTTTTTAAAATGTTTTACATGTAAAATATACAAGAAAAGAATAAAATATTAATCGCTCGCTCTAGTTTTTAGCTGTATCGCCTTAAAATTATGTCAATAGAAAATAATAATATTATAATTATCAAATCGCTCATTCGCCCCATTTTTGGGGGGTCAGTTGTCCGAAGAACAAGAAATTTTATTGGTGTGGCCTTACGTAAAATCATCAAACTTTGTCAGTTGATGCATCTTGGGTTTTTTGGGAATTGTCAACCAAAAAAGTAGGTCACGGTGACCTACCTATGACATTTTATGGCTATATTTAAGTATTTCAGGCACTTATTGGCTTCGAATAATCAAACTGTCAGTTGAGGCATCTTGGGTTTTATGAGAATGTCGATCAAATAGAAGGTCGCGGTGACCTACTTTTGATTATCTCAGGTACTTATTAGCTTAGAATCATCCAGTTTTGTCAATTGAGGCATCTTTGGTTTTCGGAGAACATCGACCAAAATGTAGGTCACGGTGACCTACTTTTGACATTTTATGCCCATAATTAGAAATATCTGGTTTTTATTGGCTCGGAATTATTAAATTTTGTCAGTTGAGTCAGTTTAGGTTATCAGAGATTGTCCCACAAGAAGTATTTACTTTATTATTTTCCAATGCTAAGATATACTCTGGGGAAGAATTTTTACTATTGTCTACTGATGACTACTGATGACCTTGATATTTTCCAAATAACCTTAGATTAAAGGTCAGAAACATTCTCATGTCTTTCTATGTTTCAAATGCTTTCAATAATTCCCCTTTACAAAGTTATAATCTGAACAACAATTTTATCATTAACACTGTTTCTTGTGGTACTCAAAGCAGGCTTTTTCTGTCATTCTCTTATATAAATGTGTTATCTCCAAATTTCCCCCTATTTTTACCCAAGAATCCTCAGTTAAGTTGCGCCACTAAGACACGTCGATGAGTTGGCCGTCATCCTTTACGGTATTTTTTTTCTGACTTGTTTGTCTCTTTGGCTTACTTTCACGATCTTCAAAACCAGCAATTAGGTATAAAATCAAACAATCGGTGAAAATGGTGGAGGATATGAATTTTCTTGTCACATTTAGATTCCAGCAATTATTTTACAAAAATCAAGATTCAGCTATTTAATTATCATTTCAAAATTGTTATGCAAGTTTCTCTTATCTTTGAGAATTTATCTGTCAGATCTATTTTACAAATACTTTTAAAATTTATATTTTGGCTTTAAAGAATTGAAGTAGTGTTGATTTTGTATTTAAAACTAGAGATGTCAGTTTGTAGGCGTGATTTCTATTTGTTACTGTTTACACCGGGTATTGACTCACTCACATTGCAAAGGGGTCCGTGTAACATTGACGTTGTACCTGCGGTTGTGGCGGTTGCTGTTGTTGCCGTTGTTTAGGTGGCTGTTGTTATTGTAGGCTTTGCTGAGCCTACTGTTGTTGTTGCTCTAATGTTAACACATTGCGAACGAAAACAGATTACTCAGGTGACCTAATGAAACGAACACGATCTAAAAAAAAACCCAATTCAGTATTAATATGTTTATCCTTGTATACATTACAGTATGTAAACTTGGCCATTGGCTCAGATTCTCTGCCAAACTTCAATGCCTTGATATTCGAATTTGGAGTTGTATCTCCCATGACCATTGATACAACTGAACTCGTCTCTACCTCTGGATTTTTTTTCTGAATGAATACATTCGAGTGTAGACAGCATTAATATTTGATGTAGTAATTCTGCCTTTTCTCAAATTGTGCCAAAAAGTGTTACTGCTCTGACCTATAGTTTGTTCTTGAACAAATGACACTTCCCTTTCAGTTAGAATTTATTGATGTTTAATGAAGTCGTCTGCTTTCTGATTTTTTTTAGCTATGTTGTCGAGATTGTAACCTTCAATTGCACTAGGTCCATCAGAATTTTTTTCCCATTATTCTTGGGCAGTTCTGTACATCTGTTCCTGTTGAAAAGTTAAAGTGGATGTATTTCCAAATTCATTTTATCAACATATCTTTGGTAATTAATTAATTGGTATTTAAGATACATGTATTATGGTTCGATATAATTTTCATCTTCATCTCAGAGAAGTTAATCTAACAGTTAAAGTTACTCATCAGGAAAACTTAATTATTTTTTTTAAAAACATTCAATGTAAATCATTTCAAAATTTCAGCGCTCCTGATAAAACTATGTATATGTACTTAGTTTCCCCCCCCAAGAATTAACCTTTCAAATATTTTTAACTTGTACCTACATAAAAGGAAGGATATGTAAATACTTTGCCCATATAATATGACTGCATATCATTCATGTGTGCCTGCAAAAACTTGTTTCAAAACCTCTAATATCATAAAGCACAGATTTTGCTTTCGAGTGAAATAAAAATCTTTATTTTCCCTAGGCCTTGTTAATTCTTCAAGAGACACCGTGGTGCACAATGGGGAAAATTGACAAATGTAGAATTTTTGCATGACCCGTGTCAATTTTGTTTAATTTCTAAGAGTATTAGGTTTCAGAAAATGACAGGTTTCACAACCTAAAATTTTTAATTTTTATTGAGAAAAAGAAAAGAAAAAATATTTTCAGTATGCCCTATAATGAAAATATTGCAAAAGACACTGGTACAATGTACTTCTTCCTCTCTATTGTACGCGTGAGCAGAAAAAATGAATAATTTTCCATAGTTACCATGGTCTCAAGTATCCACGAATGAGTGTAAGGAGTCTAAAAAATTGGATGTAATCTTTTTAAAAAGTTGTTAGAACATATTTCTCACCTTTGCATGTTCCAGTTGAATGTTGTTTACAAGTTTGAGCTAAAAATAAGTGGCGTGACCTTGACATATACAAAACAACGTAGATACCTTTGTTTTTCCGGCACTTATATTGTGCAGTCTTTTCCTGCAGTTTGTCATATCTTAGCTATATACTCATAAATTTCATAAGTCTTTCTCTGTATGCTACAGATATCTTAAAAGAAAGACAAGATTTTGACTCATTTTGTCCTTTTAAATAAAAAATCATCCTTCCTAAAAAAAGGTGCAACATTACAATCGTTTCCACTAAATTTAAATAAAAAATGCAAAAGCCACTACCATTCATGTGTACCTGCACAAACACACATATTCCATGACTCTTAATCATTATAAACCACAGGGGGAACTTGTTTCAAAAAATCTAAAATTGATATGCATACTTGAAATATCATACTATAGTATGCTTAAAATACCATATTTAAAATAAAAGTTGTGCCCCCTGTGTAAATTATCAACATTCACAAGATGACCTTTGAACATAAAAGTGTAAAAATTATCAATACTGTTTAATTTTTTTCCACAAAAGTATTTACATATACATGCAAAGTTATGTCCCTTTGAGAAATATCAAAAATGAAATCCGAATTAACACGTTATACATTTGACCTTTCAACATGAAGATGTAAAACAATTCAATCTATTGAGGAAGAAATGTTTCCTATACTCTCAATTACAGCCTTTTTTCGCCTTGGTCTTTGATCTGGTGTTGAACTATACATGATAATCTGCAGGGGAATATATGAGTGCTGCTGTTGAACATGGAGTGTCCACCAAAGCATCAAATTCTGATGAAGGTAGCAACTGTAATGCTTTCATAATGGTATCAGGAGTAGAGAACGATGAGCTTGTTTCAGAGGTTATAGCCTGTGAGGGAGGTGTATGAGGATGTATTGTTATAGTCCCCAAACTTCCAGAATGGCGTTGTGCATGAGGTTATGTCTGAGAATGTGAAGTCGAGTCCTCAATTTCCTGGAGATTTCTATACCTCCTCCTGAGAATGATTCCATATAAATATCACTAAACATGGTTTTGTAATACTTGAGAAGACGATTTTTAAAAGATTTCCCTATCCAGTCCTATGTAAAACTTTGATCAGCCATTTTGGCCCAAACCTACCCCCGGGGAGTCATGATTTGAACAAACTTAAATATACACTACCTGAGGATGATTTCACGTGAATTTCATCTTTCCGGGCCCGGTGGTTCTTGAGAAGAAGATTTTTAAAGACTTTTCCTGTTTATTCCTACTTAAAACTTTGATGGGCCATTATGGCCCCACTCTACCCCCGGGGGTCATGATTTGAACAAACTTGAATCTACACTACCTGAGGATGCTTCCAAATGAATTTCATCTTTCCAGGCCCAGTGGTTCTTTAGATAATTTAAAGATTTCCCCTATATACTCCTATGTAAAAATTTCAAAGGATAACCAGTTGCCATGAATAATTATAATTACAAAATCATTGTATGTAATGTACAATATCGCATTTTCTTGACTAAAAAGGTATTTTAAAAGTATTTGAAAAAACATCCTCTTTAACTAGAAATTCTGTTGACCTACCTCAAAGCCAAGAGAAAGCAAAAAAAGAAGATTAAGTGAGGCGGAAGAAACGCTAATTTTTTCGAGGAGGTAAACGTTTATTTAAATTTTTTTTATTTAAAAAAATTTCTTCAACCTTAACTTTTTAAAATTGCAAACTTGGTTTGGTTGGAACGTATTTAATTACTTTATTAATATTATTCCAACGGATTAGACAGAAGTTCTTTATATTTAGAAACCCTCTTCCTATTAATGGTTTTAACCATGATAAATTCAGTGTTTCATAGTATATCTATAATTTTGAACTTTAAATCTGTATTTCTTACAGCAAAATGGCGAGAAATTGGCTGCACACAGCAGAGGAGCTAGAATGTCTGCCAGTTCATAAAGCCGTTTACTATCCTTTGTTGTTAGTCGTGGAACATGTTCCAGTTTGGTTTTCAGGGCTGACTCAACGAGTTCCGGTGACCCGTATTGTTCCTCCAGTCTTTCCCATATACGTTTTAAGCCTCTTTCTGAATAAGCAGCATTTGCATCCCGTATGCTTGAAGCAAATTTACTCGACTTCCTCAAAGGGTGTGACTTCTAGTTCTTGCGTAATCCTAAGGAAACTTGCTTTCAATGTAGCAAAGGCCTCAGGATGATCACTAAATTTGTAAAACCTTGAAAATAGAAGGTCCTTCTTCAACAGGAACTTGGTAAGATCCCCAACAACACTGCTATTATGAGTCTGTTTTACTTCATTAAGTTCAAAGGGAGCTGCCTGAGGGTTTAACAAGCTTCTGTGTTCATTACATTCAGGGTTTGTTACTGGTGGTTCAGCAGGTTCCGGCACCGCAGCATTTATCACATTTTCCACGGGGCAGCTCTCATAAATATACCTTGCTTTTAGCTGTGTCTTGTCAACTGGTTCCTCCAGCAAAGACGGTACTGGAGAAAACACGCCTACTGTTCATTCCTGTGTTCTCAAGTGCCTTCACTTCCGCTTCAGCTACTGCGAACTGCGTTCCTGTTCTAATAGGAGAAACTCGGCATCTAACTCCTCCTTCTGTTGAGCCTGTTCTGCTTTGTGCTTGGCTTCCATTTCCTCCAAGGATGCCTTTTGCTTACGCAACTTTAATTCTCTGGCTTCATACTACAGTCTAGCTCGTATGAAATTATGTAATCTATACATACAGAAAATGACTACCCTTCTAAATGAGCATAAACATTTCAGAGTAAACACAATAATGTTTCAAATGCCGTACACATGTACGATTGAAAAAAAAATTGTTTCGCAATGCACAAATGTGACATTGACAGTTGACAGGAAAATTACTATCGTCAATGCGCGCAGCATAGATAAACTTCGAATATCCACTCGAGCGTTTTTTTGCAACATAATTACAGCACAAATTTTCAAAGCATGCTTAAGAAAAATGCAATCCTTCTATATATACATATTACATTCATGAAGCACCAAATTGTTCAACCATGCACGTACAATTGAAAATTGCATAAAGCCACTGAATATTAACAGTTATACATGATAATAGTTCATGTCCAAGAATGTTGTAATGTATAACGGAATGTTCTACATGTAACGGAATGTCCAACGCGACCGACAGGATTGCACGCCTCCTTAGGTAGACATGGTTCGCACGCCACCGTCCAACGGAAATGGGAAGGGTAGGCCCAGCCTCAGGTAGAGCGACCCTGATCCGTGTAGGAGTGATTCATTTACTGTGCAGTTTCAGTCCCAGACTGGTGTACTGCGGTTTAACGAATGACCTCGAAACCATGTGTAGTTTTCAAAACTTTATTCTGGTAATGGCTTCACAAGATGTAAATGACTGAAAATAAAATTAAAATGGACAATAAATTTCTAGCTTTCTCTACAAATGATATTCACTCATAATTTCACAAAAATAACCTCAGTTTCGAATATGTTATGAAATACAGGCCTAAATTACCTACAATAATTTAACGATAGATGCAAAACACTATGTAAACAAATGCAAGAACAGACCAATTGTCCTGAATTTTGATGTTTAGTTCTGCCGAGTGTGTTTTAGCTGACAAGAGGTTGTTTGCAATTGATCCAGTGCGTAGACCCTCGTATAACAATGAAAACCCCTGATGCAATCCCCAAATTATCTCTGCAGATATATCTCTACTTGTTTATTGTTGAAGCCTTGCCGTTATTTGGTCAAGTTTAATAAGTGAAAAACCTTGGCCCCATAGCCCTGGGGCGTGGTCCCCGCTAGGTATTAGCATTTGTTGAAGAGGGACGTAAATTGTAGTTTTGTGCACGAGGATTTTGGTTGTTGAAAGGGCGGGTTAAGTAACATTGTTGCATGCCGTGAGGTTTGTTATACTTCACGCAAAGGTGTGCATATGTGCCACCCTGTTTAGTACAATAGCTTTGAAAGTTGCAGTTTTAAAGGTTTCGTCAAAGGTCAACATCTCTAAAATATTATTTTTAAAATAGCTCCAAAACTATGTGTGGTATAAAGTCAATATGTTTACAGTTTATAAATATATCATTGATTTATAGATAGAAAGTATCACTTGATAACAAATATTTTTAAAAAAGATGTTTTGTTTCAGAAAAATTGTATCAGAAAATGTGCATATTTATAGAAAAATGCACCTGCTTCATTCTGTCTTTTTTGTGAAAACCGTCATTGCAGAAATATCATTTGTTTATCATTGAAGGGCAAGTTGGACGATTGAATTGTAACTTCCATTTGGTTTTGCCAATTAAAGTCCAGATATACCTCTTTTGTTTTTACAAAGAATCTAACACATCCCTTGAACAAATTGAAGATATACAATGACCTTCACCTTTGGTAACATAACAATATGAAAAAAAATACAAATAAGTTTAAAGTATCTTAGTATAGAGAATATCTCTTCGAGCTCTATTCACTATGAGGTATTTTTCGGAATGATTCAATTAATAACTCTTAAAGCTCAATTCAATATGAGGTATTTTTCGGAATGATTCAATTACACTATTACTAATCATTATTATTTTTTCTAGCTTTAACCAGCATACAGCTGACTTTCTTCTTAATATTGTGTCTTGGTCGTGCATGCAGTAGACCACCACATTTTTTGCTTTGGGCCATCACTTTCTCAACGTCTTTTTGACCAGGACACTTATCTCGTGCAAGAAAACCTGCAAACCTCTTCTTTATTTCTTCTTCTTCTACTACTGTCCATTTCTTCCTCGTAAAACTGGCCTTTTTCTTCTTCCTTGACTCTGTAACAAATACTTCAATCATTATTATTTGACAGAACAATGTATTAAGATTTTGCAGACAGTGATTATCAGCAAGAAAAACATGAGGCCAATGGGATTAACAGTCATCTGAAAAAGCAAATATGAAATAAATTTATAAATGTTAAAGTAATACTACCCCCCCCCCCCCCCCCCAACCCCCAAAAAGATTGAAAACATATCCAAAAAGTCCATCTTTCAAAGATTGTTGAAATCTCAAATTATTTATGCAGCTTTTTAAGATAAATAATATGATGGTTTGGCTAAATTCATTCAACTAATTAAAAAAAAAATATTCTTCAAAATTTGTACCAGTCTTGAAAAACAACTATTAATAAAAATGACTTTTTTGGCCAAATATTTCTCACCAAGGATTTATATTACTTACTGACTGAAATTTCTTCCTCTTCATCTTCCAACAGGTTCGGGATGAACTCTTCTTCTTCCTGCCTTTCACTGTCATCTCTGTTCAAGAATCTGTCATCATTCTCATCAACAGTGTCATCTGGTTCATCTGGTTCCTCAATTAATTCTATGATTAAAAAGAATGATTTTATTTAAAAAAAATGTTTGGTCATATTTTTGAACATTATCCTATTTTAATAAGAGTTAGCAATAATGAAATAAGAAATATGTTTCATGTATAGTTGGTATTTACTTGAACTTGAATACATGTATGGGATAATTTCTAGTTTTATGAATAATATAAAACATTTGCTAAGCACTTACCTTCCAAGCTTATTTCTTCCAACCTTTTGTTTTTAAAGTATCCAACCTGCTTCCTGTCCATAAGCATTAATAATTTTGCAATATCTGATCTCTCTATGATATCTGATGTACATCTATAGTGAATGTTGTGCACATCTAGAGTATGACCCATGTGATCGATGATCCACTTTTGCTGTTGAGGTGTCACATCCAAGGCCTAAAGAAAAAGACAATTAAACTCTGTATTTAAACCTTTACAAGACAGAAACTGGTTATAATTGCAGAGCACGCAGCTATGATAAGGCTGTCCGAACAAAAACCTACTTCGAAAAATTCCGCGAAATGATTGTTGTGGCTGTGACGTCACAATGGACGCCTTCTGATTCAGATAGATTCCACTGAAAAAAACATGTTGACGTTATTGATTTAAAAACTCGATTGATTATCACCGTGAATTATGCATAATAGCATGAAAAAATATAATGGATGGCTTAGTTTACTCTGTTTTTGTCATATTTTCGTCTGGAAACAATATTGCCTTGCGCATGCTCACATCAGATAAACAACAATCTTGGTCGATCTTGAGCTTCGCAGTCAGTTGAGCTAATGCCATGTGCGTGGATAGATGTCCTGAAAATATCGAGACAACAAGCTTTAGAAAGGGGCGAAAGAAGACGAAGGCGTAAGTATAGATGTGATTTATTTCTACCATTAGCTGTAGGTTAATTTGATAAGTATTTTTAAAGCAGAACTACATAATATTATATGTCAGACACATCGGTCAACACGTGGTGGCAAAGCGCTATTGTCACGAATACTGTCAGGTTATCGAGCGTTACAGCAAGCACAATTTAGACTTGAAGGCGAACAATTTTCTGTTTTTCTGTCAATTTATTCAGAAGATGGTATATATAGAAAATGACACGTGGGACAGGACAAAAACTATGGGGGAAACCCCGATTGCACGCACATGTGCATGGTAGGTGCTGTCTCATCACAATTATTTCCTTTTTATCAATTACTGAAGGGAATTTGCCAGTGGTTTATATCACGATTTACATGTAGGCCTACAACAAAGCTTTAATGACCGGATCGTAGTTTAATGTATGCCTTTATCAGCTGATTGAACTCATTATGTACAGAGAAATGTATTCTGAAAGTTAGAAAAATCTTTGTTTCAGTGAAACAAAGATTTTTCTAGCTATAGTAATATTGGAATAAATACCCTTCTTTGACTACACTGCAACCTGTGTCTGTTGAAAAGGGGGGAGGGGGGCTAACTAAACCTACACCGCAATGCCTATATTTATGTATATCCTTTAAAAATAGATGTGGGGATAGGAGGAAAGCCCCATGAACTACCCCCTCCCCTCCACCTTCTCTTCCCAGATCTGTTGCTCATGATTCTAATGCAGTTTAATTAGCCTGTATTAATATTATATAAAGCAATTTACCAAAATATTAATTTGAATCAATCACATCCCATTAGCACTGGGTGGTCTAAAAGGTTATTACAAACTAAAAAATCATGCCCCATTACATGTACATGTATGTATATAGGCTACATAGATTTCAGGCACATGGACATCGTTTTGAGGTGGCCCATTACTAATTTTTTTAATATTTTTGATAAAATTAATCAAAAGTTAGTATTACGAAGAGTAATTGGAAAAAAAATTCCTTTGTTGCTTTTTTACTAGTTAAATATTCAAAGACATCACCTAGTACAATGTTCACATGTTGATACGCAATGGATAATGCAAACTTTTTAATCAGTCATGGAAAGTAAATCTTTATTTCAAAAGAAAATTTGAAAATTAAAATTAAAAAAAATACCTACCTCTTTTACTTTATTGACAATAAAATGAAAAATATAATACCTCCCTCTCGCATCTGTTTTGAAGAAAATTGCCCTGAGAACCAGAGAATTAAATTTACAAAGTATATAGCCTAATGCCATCATTATAAAAGGAGACATTAGAAACTAACATGCATTTCTTTATTTAAATTTCAAATTTACAAATAATTAAATTTGCAAATTTTATAGTTTGTTTAGATCGGGATCGGATTACATCTTATCATTCAACTTTCATTTTCAAACCTGTAATGGCAACATTGTTTTGACAGCTGAAGACATGGTGTTCGCTTATGTAGAACTAGAGGTTGTGAAAGGTTGGCGAGGATTCATAGTATGAGGTACATCTTAACAAGTTTAGTGGAATATATCAATGACTTTTATACACGCCTTATACATGTATACATATACATGCACTGATTGATGAGATCACCATATTGAATATCTGTTAAATTAATCACATCAACTTATGTCTTTTTGTCTGAGGTTGGAAAAACAACCTCTAAAATTGGCTTCAAATTGAACCTTATAGTTGAATCCACACTTTTCAAAATTTATGTCCCTTTGCGGCCATCTTTGGGGAAAAACCTATAGAATCTTCACAATAACCTTTATAGTTTTTTTTGTGTGGTAACTTTGTCATCTGACTGGAAAAGTAATATATATTTTGTATACTGATTGTCCCAAGATGGGGCTACTCATATCTTGAAAGAAAAAAAAATTGTGGATTTATCAGAGAATTGCAAAATTTCGTGTCGCATGAAGAGGAGAGATGTGGTTTCTTTTCCTTCTGACCTTTTGGTCGACCCCGCAAATGGACAAAACTATTGCGAAGTGTGGATCCGACTGATGATGTAGGCAACTTATGTTAATGATATTATTAATTAAACATTCAAATGATTTGTTTCATATTTAAAAATAATTGTTGTAATAATTTTTTTTGCTAGTCGATTGCAGAGGTTGCAATTGCTGGTCAATGAAACAAATAAGGAATTTGAATTTAAAAACAAATTTTATTACCCGGTATTATACTAATTATTTCTCAGTCTGGTCTTCTATTAAATGATGTTTTCTGTTGTTTGATCATGAAAGAAATTATATATGGATAAAACACATTTGCTTAAAATATATAAATTATAGAATTTAAAGATAATGCACATTAATTTCCTTCAAATCATAAACTTATTAAATATGTTGGATGTTAAGGCAAGACATGTTAAAGCTAAAACCAATAAATTCCCCAATGCTTAAGAAGCATCTCAGCAAAGCTTAATTTCTTTCTAATGTCTTTGTTTCTTATGTTCAGCTTTAATTCATTCTTAAGTTCTCTGTGTTTTTTGCTGATTTTCGTCTGTATTTTTGCTAGGGACTGCTCGTAGTTTTCACAGAAAGATGTGTCGGTGTCCTTAAGGCGTCTATATTTCTTGAACTCAGCAACTTCAGCACTTTCTCCAAGAAGGATTTGAATTACGTCTGCTGTACTGTGCTTTGTTGTTGGAATAAGGTAGATTTAACATTCAACTAAATTTTTAACATTTAATTTGAGCAAAAATCAAGAAATAAATTTTATTTTTGGAAAAATTCAGTGGAACGTAGACTAGAATGATTCACACCATATTTTACAAAGCATGTTAGCACTGGATGATAAAAATGATAAGGCTCTGTTGTTTATGTTGCTCATGAATTCCAAAAAATTAAAGTAATCTCCTATTACATTACATTATTTGTCAGAGATTGTGCTACTTACATGTATTTGCTGCTGATAATACACTCCCATATTCAAGTTTTCTCTCCCTTTCTGTGTTGCGGGGGAAAAGTTGTCGTACACATCTTTTCTTTGAAAAGTCTGAATTGTAAACAGCTGTTTAGGTATATTTAAGGAATTGAGAATAACAAAAAATTCAAAATAAAATGAGACAGAGATCATACTATTAGCAAGACATTTACCTCTAGTGCTACTGCAAGTGACATCTTTGTTGTTAACTCTTTTTGAAATAAAGAGATCTGAAAGAGAAATTTTCTTAATGTACATGATGTAAAAATCACATTCCATTGGGCCTGGATTAAAGTGACTGAAAGACTTATTCTAGCAGTATAATTAAGAAATGAGTTTTATTGGGATGTAAAACAGGTTGTTCACGTGATCAAATCTCATAAAGCCTGAAGGGCTTTATGGAAGATTTGATAATGTGCCAACCTCTTTTACATCCCAGCAAAACTAAAACAAAAGATACCTTATTACTAGTCTTAAATTTACATTTGTGACTTCGCGCTATTCATACTTTATATTTGCCTGATAGTGACTTTTAACGTGTGAAATGCATTATTTCTTCAACCTCAAAGGCAAGGATGTAATACACTGAACACGCCTCGACCCTTTATGACGTCACTGAGAAATTACGTCGAACGTTTATCCATACGAACATCTATGACCTCTTGACCCCGTACCTGTTTTTATACAGTTATAGATATGCATTCCTTTCAGTATTAGGAAAACATTTGCAAATGTAAATATTAATATTTTTATATCAATTATGCTGCTTTTTGTTTTGTTAAGTCAAGTTCATACTAATATATGATTTATTTGTTCATAGATAAATATAGTATATATATATACTCTCTTATGAAAGCCTTCAGCTTTTAAAAAGTTTAAAATTTATGCTTATAATCCAATAGTTCAATGAGGGAAATAAAATGATAAAAAAAAAACCGATGAGAACTATTTAGTTTTTCATATAACTGGTGTTTTTGTAAATTTGAATTTATTAATCATGTTAATTAATATATTTTGTCTATAATATGAATGTAATTAGATGAATCTTGAAAATTCATGTTTAAAAAAAGGAAAATTGCTCAGAATATATTCAGAATGTTTTATTTATGAATTTGAAATTCCCTTAATCAAACTAATAACAATATACAGATTAGTTATCAATCAAATGCTTTCTCTTATAAGGTATGGTACAACAAACATTGAAGTAACCCAGACAAAGACGATGACTCAGCGTCTTCTGGAAGCATTATACATGGATTGAGGCAGGCACTGATGTTCTAGAAAATTAGCCTGCTGGCCATTAAACAGAACAGGGAAATAGGTAAGGACTTTATTGTGTCTCATTTGTGGGTCTCAAAATACTGGACATACCATTTGGGGAAAGTTGCAACTCTACTCTTGAATAAGGATTAATGTAAAGTTTGACTATTTAAGCACTGGGCAATATTATTTCTGTTAAAAATTAGTTTATTATGGTCTACATGCAGGTATCAATTACAAGCAAAGAGATCGATATTAGGAAAATTATATGTCTTAATCATTCTCTATGGCTTGAGAACCCGCAGAACAAAATACACTATTATGTCTGAAGATATGTACACCACTTTTTTTGACATACTTTCAGCATTTTCACTTTCAGCAATTTCACTTTCAGCTTTTTCACTTCCAGCACTTTCAGCTGATTCTTCATTTTGTTCCACCTCCATGTAGTCACATTGTGCTTCTACAAAAGATAATAGGGATCTGTAAACAAGCTTGGCAAAGGTAAGTACAACTTTTTAAGACTGCTGATATACAACTATAGCTCTATTTTATCCATAGCTATGTCATCTTCACAGAAGCATAGTGTCCTATTAAGATAAAAGTGCAAACTCTATATGCTTTTCTGTGAAGTCAATTTATGTATATGTAGGTATCTATCTCTATAAATTGATCGAATCAACTTAACAAAGGGTTATTAAATAATTGTTTAAAATTTTCAAATGGAATACATGTATCAAGTTATGTCATCAACATGATTAAGTTGAATTTTTTAAATGTAAATTTTTGCAAGTAAGAATTCTGATTTTAAATTTTGTGCAGAAAACATGTTTAATACTCAACATAATTTTTTACCAGTTGGCACTTTTTGGACTGGTTGCTGCCTTGTATCAACTGCCAATGGCAGGAACTCTGGAGAGGTAAGTTTTGTCTTCTCTACAATTACTGTGTGAACATAAATTGTGTACAGATTAATAGTTATGTAATGCTGCCACTAACCCACAGTTATCTTACTTACTAGTACTCTTTTGTGGGAGAGGCGAGAAAGCTCTAAATCTTGCACGATATCTGGGGCATGTGACATTGTTCACTGTAGTGGCTATCGAATGATTCGAACAATTTCATTTTGAAAGTACAATGAAATACCAAGGATAAACTCCAAATACTAGATTGTCAAAAAGAAAAGTTTAGAATGTTTTATCACCTTTGAATTATAATGATTTTTAATGAAGATTAAATGAGGAGAGTCCGCTTTGTTAAAAATGTCCTTAAAAATGTAACATTTTAGGATTAGCTCCTCTCAAAATTTGATTAGGCAGGTTCTGCAATTGTTTAGCAAGGTATTCCACTAGGATTCCACCAGGATTTTTTACTTATCTTTCATTGTACTAAATAGCACATTAACTCCATCCAACAGACATTTCCTACCTCCATCGCAAAAGAGTTCTGCTAGGTTAAGTAATCGCAATATCAAGTATTACAGCTCTAGATATGTTTACCAAAAAAGAAAAAAATGTCTGCTTGGCATAAGTATTTGACTTTTATTTAAAACTATATGAGTTTAAGCTAACCTGTCAATTGGGTATTTTCTTGGTTGCCATTTTCCATGAGAGAGTTGTGCTTGGGCCTATCTCTCTTACATGTGGACTGTTTTTCAACTAGCTCTAAATGAAAAGAGATTACAAAATAAGAAAATCTTGAAATTTTCTTGTGAAGTGTGAATAGTTAGTTATTCTTGTTCATTATATTATAATTATTCATATTTTTTACAGATATGATTAAAATGTAAA
The DNA here is from genome assembly GCA_003671525.1 of Saccostrea glomerata. NCBI lineage: Eukaryota > Metazoa > Mollusca > Bivalvia > Ostreida > Ostreidae > Saccostrea > Saccostrea glomerata. The sequence goes on along the minus strand of PRKT01000607.1, from coordinate 153,170 downwards.
GTTTGACTAGTTAAGCACAATATTATTCATGTGCAAAAATTAGTTTAGAAATATTAGGAAAATTATATATCTAAATCATTCTCTATGGCTTGAGAACCTGCAGAACAAATTACTCTATTACGTCTAAAGATATGTTCACCACTTTTTTTGACATACTTTCAGCATTTTCACTTTCAGCAATTTCACTTTCAGCTTTTTCACTTCCAGCACTTTCAGCTGATTCTTCATTTTGTTCCACCTCCATGTAGTCACATTGTGCTTCTACAAAAGATAATAGGGATCTGTAAACAAGCTTGGCAAAGGTAAGTACAACTTTTTAAGACTGCTGATATACAACTATAGAACTATTTTATCCATAGCTATGTCATCTTCACAGAAACATAATCAGTCTATGCCAAAAATAAGGGTTTTGCAAACATCTCTTGCTATTTGAAATTTTCAAATGCAATATTAAGTGAATAGTCATCAACATAATGAAGTTGAATTTTATATATAATATTTGCAAGTAAAATTCTTGTTATAAATTTTGCGAATGGTCGTGTCACTTCAGAACACATGTTTAATACTCAACATAATTTTTTACCAGTTGGCACTTTTTGGACTGGTTGCTGCCTTGTATCAACTGCCAATGGCAGGAACTCTGGAGAGGTAAGTTTTGTCTTCTCTACAATTACTGTGTGAACATAAATTTTGTACAGATTAATTTCATTTTTAGATCTGTTGACCAAAAAGAAAAAAATCTGCTTGGCTACAGTATTTGACTTTTATTTAAACTATGTGAGTTCAAGCTAACCTGTCAATTCGGTATTTTCTTGGTTGCCATTTTCCATGAGAGAGTTGTGCTTGAGCCTATCTCTCTTAGGGGACTGTGTCTGAACAAGTGCTGTATGAAAAGAGATTGCAAAATAAGAAAATTTTGATATTCATGAAGTATGAATGTTTAAATATTTTTGTTCGACAAGTTAGACTATTTAAGCACAGTATTTTTACAATTATTTTTTCTTCAGACGTTTACCTTCATCACTTGATGGACTTGTTTCAACTTCCTGTGTGTGATCTGTCCTTGTACAATCATTTGGAAAGCTGATTTCCTCACCAGCATCTACATAATGGACAAAGTTCAAACTTACATGCAAAGGACCAAAATATCTTACATATATATATACATATTCAAAAAGTGCAGTATTTGGAATTACTAAATGATATGAATTTGATAATTTTTTTTTGCCTTTGTTAATTGATATAATCATGCAAGATTTTCAGTGTGTGCCCCTGCCTTGAAATGGTGGGGGAACAATGAAGTGTTAACCTAATTTTATATATAACTTTAATCATTTTATTGATTATTTACCTTCAACTCTTGGATAGATGTACACCAATTTGCCTTCTTTGTAGGTTTTCAGGCTTCGCAGGGGAAGATGGAGCTGACCTCCTGCGTACATCTTCACACACCTCTCCCAGATCTCCTCAATACGGTGTCTTTCTTGAGTCAAAGAAGAAGACCGGAAGTGACGCAGGTGTGGCCCAAGACTTCTGTTGTCATCATCTTCTGGTCCATCATGAAACACCATCTTCTGACTGTCAGTGAACCACCAAGTACCTTCTCCAAGGATAACATAGTCTGCTATGCGTTGTAAATGAGCTTGTATTAGTGCTGGGTATCTTCTAATTAACTGTATTGTAAATGAGGTTGGTTCTCATGCTGGCAATAATTTTGCTTGTTTACTAATGGTAGAATTCTGTTTTGAGATTGTTTCAGTTTGGTCATTTTTTGAGCTTTGAAAGGTGTAACGAAGGACAGCATTATCAACAACATATTTTGACTGCCTGTTTGTAGTATTTTCTGAAATTCTTCTTAAAGTTCCAAAGGATCTTTCTTCTTGCTCAGGAATAATTGATATTAAGTGAAATAAACGTGCTGTTTCTGGTAGGTGTACAGTGATGCTATGAAAATGATTGCCATAAAACTTTCTGCTTGTCAGTTTTTTAGGATTTCCAACAACAATTTTGCAGAGTAGGCCAAATAGAAAGCACTGGTTATAAAGTCTCAGAAGTTGTTTTGGAGATCTAGCTGAATAGTTGGAATAGCACACTGTTATGATGTCAACGAGAGCATTTACAAGATCCAATATATTTTTGTCTACCTTTTCTTCTTCATATTTTTGGGAAGTAAATTTGGCAAGTTTGACTGCATATAACCTAGCATCAGATCCCTTCAGTTGATTTTTTTGGCCTATAGTTGTCTCGCTGAAAGCTAGAAATTCTTGTTTTGAGTCATCGGGAACATGATGAGGGAGCTCTTGTATTAAATTCTGAATGACGTTCGTGAGATCGTGCAGAGGTTCACATGCTAGCACCTCGTAGCTATCTATGTGAAGATCTTCTACGGATCTTGTAGGGTCTTCACAACAGAGGGCTGGCGGTCGTACAACTCCGTGTAATGTAGATGCCAGTTTCTCTTGTACTTCACTTTTTGTTTCTGCCTCTGTCCATATTGATCTTCTTTCTAACTCTTCAATGATTTCTTCTTTCCTTAGATTTTGAAAAGGATTAACTGTGCCAGTTTTCATCTTTTGCCATACATTGCCTGATATAACTAACTTTCTTCTCTCTTCCAATGTTAGAGTTTCAGTATTGTAGCAACAAATGAAATTGTTGTGTTCATTGGCTGGAACACCACATACACAGCTGTACTTTCCACCTCTTTGTTGTCCACTTTCGAACTGGCGCGCAGGGTTGTCACCTGTGAAAACTCTTAGGACTGGTTTTATGTTCAGGTGTGCTTCTGAAACATCTTGTAAATCCTTGATCCTTGGCAAAATGTATGTTAACTGGTCTCTGTCACTGCTTCCTGTTAAAATAATTGAGATCTATAATTAGAAAAGTGTATATATGTTTAAAGCTGTTGATTTTAATGCTTTGTGTCTAAGGCATATTTTTTAATTTGGAATTTTGTTTCATTTCCTTACTTTTTTTTGGAATTTTTTTTAGGTAATCAATGTATGATGACAAAAACTGAATATTTTGAAGCATATTTTTTACTAAGTTACATGTGTATTTGTAAATGATGGAAATGAAATGACTCAAATTCACTGTAACTGGTAACTTGTAAAAAGTTTTCCATTTTGTACGCTTTTGAAGAGTTATCTGACCCTGATGAAAATAAGACCATTTTGAATTTCTTGAAATACATGTGGTAAATCTTTCATTTTATTGTCGTTTTCAATATTTACATTGAAAATCCCAATGCTGGTTTATTAAAAATAATTTACAGTCATTAAACATTGAATATCTTGATACTGTATGATTTGTATTACATTATTAATATACATGTATCAGCAGTGTTGTAATTTTTTTTTAAATCAACTGTAAAACACTAGTCATCAATTCCATGCAAGAACATGAGCATTGAAATTGTATTTTACTCGTAATTTATCATGTAAGAACATAATTGAGAATTTTTATTTTTTTCAAAAAATTTTTTTAAATTTTTTTGCTGTTTTTGTAATGAAGAAATGATGCAAATTTTGTATAGGAAGTGGAGTGTTTCTCGTATTTGATTCATCTTTTTTAATTGTAAATTTATAGATGTGTAATTATGTATACATTTAATTTTTTTCGTAAATAATAGATGTTATGCATTTTTTTATTATCTGATTTGTCATGAATATGATTTTCCACTTTACTTTTGAAGAAAAATATTTGAAGTTAGAGTTTCTGTAATTGTTTTTTTAGGGATTGTCTCCCCTTTCCATGATTTTTTTTCTCTTTGTTTACATTATGTTGTTTGGTTTTAAAAATTGTACTAGTTGAATGTTTTGAGAATTTTGTTTGTTGTTTTTGTTTTTTAATTCCTTGTAGAGCTTGTATTGACAAGTTTAATGTCTTACCAGATAATCCAAAAATGTAAAGATGAGGTCTTTCAACAAAAGACTGGACGTCAATGTTCTTCTCTGGATACTTTTCTCTGAACTCTTTGTCAGTGAGGAAATTTAGTGGGTCGTACAGGAAGCATGACATGAAGCTCACATAGGAGTGATTCAGAATGTCCGAGTGGTCATGCCACATCTTAATTTTCCACTCTTTTTCCTTTTGTTGAAGAACTTCTCTGGCGTTTTGCTGTTGCAAAAGATCTGTTTCAAAGACTGTGTTACAGTGGTGTTTCAGCTATTCTGATGTTAGTTCTTTGTAATTGGTACATCTAACCACTCCAGCTTTTTCAAGTCTTTGTATCTCATTGGTAATGATGGTCTTAAGGGGGATTTTCCTGCCATGAATTTCATTGACTTTTTCTTGTAGATCTCCATCATTGTCAATGTAATTTGTTTTGTATGATTTGGGGGCTATTTCTTCACCAATGTAAAATTTTTTGGTCTGAATGTTTTTTTTGATGATTGTTTTCAGTACCTTTGAAGAGCGTGGGGTGGGAACAGACAATCTGTATCCTATCTTTTTCTTGGAACGTCTTACCCGGCGAAGATAGTCGGTACTGTTTGAGAATTTTTTGAGACTGATGCCTCTTGAAATGGCAAACTGTTTTAGAACCTGACCTGCATTTAGTGGGACGGTGTTGTCTGCTTTTGTAAGGCTTATTTTATTTGCAAGTCTTGTCCAGTTGATTGGTCGGTTTGAGGGCATATTGTCTAATTCATTTTGCAGGAGTGTTTCATTGATGTTATATGAGTCGAATGGGCCATGATGTTTCCTCTTCTTTAGGTCTTTGTTTTCTTCCTTTTGTGCTCTCTTTCTTGATGCTACTGTACTCTCTTCTTTTGTTGTGAACCCAGCAGCCATTCTGTCCCTCTCATACTGACTGTAGGATTTACCAGATGATAAAAAGTAGCTGACGTCTGAGTCATCTTGTGACATAGAAGTTTTCATTTTTTCGTGTGATGTTTGCAATTTTTCTTTGGTTTGTTTACGTTTCTCTTCATAGGGAATTTTCGGAGTTAAGTTTAGACTTTGTGCAATAGCTAATTCAAAATTTGGACCTGTTTTTTCTTCAAATATGGGATTGATTGTGTTCACCATTGTTTTTGCAATATTTTTTGCTCCTGTTAATGTTGTCGTGTTCATTGTCGTCGACAAAAAGCTTTCGGTCATTTCTTGACATTTGCTTACTGCCTCATTCATTTCTTTTGCATAGGACAGGTGTAAAGATGACATGCTTTGTAAATCATAAATGCATGCCTTACAGTTCATTATACTGTGGCTTTGTTTCGCAGTTTTTGTCAGGGATGACCAGTTTTGCAGTGAGAAAAACTCTACAAATGTTTTGCGTTCACCATTTTTGTTGTTTGATTTGTAGTATTTTGTATCTGTAACATAGTTTTGCAAACGTGGCAATCTTTTGTAAAAAACTGATGGGGAAACATGCATCTTTGGGAACCTGTACATTATTTGATTGTAGATATTGTACCTGATGTCATTAGAATTTCTGCAATTCGGGTTGAAAGTAATTTGTGAAACATCTTCATTTTTTTGTTTCTTTTCCCACCATGTTAGTGTATTTTTGTCCTTTGTAGACCTTGCAATTATTACCTTTGCAAAGTTGCAGAACTCCATGCTTTCATTAGATTACATTATTTCTATAACATTTCTTTAACATGATTTAGAACTTGTTTTCAGTTCTTTTCTCACCATGATTGATCATTTGATATCAATGTCCTTGAAAACAGCCATTTCCCCTCTTGCACAGCCATGGCATTGAAGTTCTGCACCAAATATTACTTTTATATTTTTTAAAATTATAAAAAAAAATTTTTGAAGCTGTGAAATATTTTTTAGAAATTTTTAAAATGTGAAATCTCTATAAATATGCATTTTTTAAATTTGTTAAAATTTTTTTGTTTTTATTATAAAAAAAAATGCATGTAAACACTGTCATTTTATCTAAAAAATATATATATATTGTGTTTAAAAGTTTTTCCTTTTTTCCTAATTTTTTTTTTTTGGTTGATAATTTAAAAAAAAAATTTTTTTGTTTACACATTTTTTCATAGGCCTCTAAGAAGATTTGGAAAATAAACGTTTACATTTGTCATCAGTAAAATCCTGTTAAATTCACTGAATTTTGATTAGTATTAAAATATTCACTTTGAAAGATATTTTGTGTAGATTTACAAGTATTGAAATATTGAAGTAATTTGATATGCATCAGCATAATATAGTCAATACGTTCTGTACATTTGGAATGTCTTTCAGTGTGAAGTACTTGTTGTGTATTAATTTAATAAATTCATTGAAATAATAGATATGTCATTTTACGAATAATAAATATTGAAAAAGAAGACCAAGAAATAATTTAATTTCATTTTTTAATGTGATAAATTCATTGTATACATTTAAGCTTTGATAATCTTGGGTTGCGTCCCCTACTTCTGCATCACTTGAGCGTTTTATATCTGAAAGTGAAATGGAGAAAATTAGATGTCTTGTGTTTAAACGCTCGGCACAAGTGAAAGACGGGGTTGAATGACATACGGAAAATGTGTAAAAGTAAGTTCAGGTATCCAAGAACATGGATATTGCTGGGGGAAAGTATGATATTTTTGAAATTCGATATGATTTTCGAATGTTCATGGAAAACACCGTCAGATAGCAACAAGAGCTGCGCTTTTCGATAAAATGTGGTTGAAGTGTACAAATTCATATCTTCCCCCAGCACTTTTCATGTACTATAACCTATGCTCTTTTAAATAAGGCCTTGTATTTAAAGATTCATCCCCATCTTTCACTTGTGCCAGGGCGATTTATGTGGAGTCTAATAAAGTATATAAATATCTGATCACGTGATTCTGAGGGTCACATGACACTAACATGAAGGCTTCCCTCGGAAGACCTAGATGTGTTCAACACAATATTATCAGTTACTCTATCTTGCTATAAGAATTTTTTGAGTTCAGGTTAGTGTATTAACATATAAAATTTAACGTGGTTTTAAGTTCTCGGACAGCCTTATCATAGCTGCGCAGTATACAATTCTGAGTCTTACATTTAACTCTTTACAACTTACTGAATTGTTATGCAACATACACCTAATATCACGTCATAGAAATATGACGTTACCGTTTCCCCACAAGCATTTTATAACCTGGTACAAGTTTCTCTAAAGTTTAGCGTAAATAATAATATGACATAATATTTTAATAAGAAAATAACATTTCTTATTTTATGAGATTTTAGTAAGCATAAAATAAAAGGAATCTGGCAATAAATTGAAGATTAAATGAACATTTTAAAGAGCGTGAAAATGTGTGATTGCGGGTAAACGGTATATGCCTGATTTTGTGTTAGAAATAGGAAATGGTATATTCATTAAATGCCTGATGTGGGGAAGTGGGTCAACAGTCATTAGCACAAAACATGGTTTAAGTAGGGCGTTTCAACACAAGTTAAATTTCAAATTTCATTGCATGTTTAAAAGGATAAAAACTAAATTTACCTGACATAATGTTGCCATGAGACGTCTCATGTTTGTTCCTCTTATGCGTTCTGGAAATTGAAGATCAGCATTCTGCGTCACAAATTGTACAGAATCATATCCCCTAACAACACCTGCCCCTACAAACAATATTTATTTTTCATCAATTTCAATGATGGCATAATCAGGAATGAATGTTTCAGTATTTTGTTTCCAATTTTTTTTTCTTTGACAATTATTACAGGATCAAAAGCGTTAACTGTCATCTGAAGACATAGAGGTTGAAAGCGAATTTAAAGCATCTTTCCCCTTTTAAAACCTCTTTCTCCCATCTCGCCACAATTTTTTCTTAATGCAAAGTAATATTTTAAATACTAAAATTTAACTCCTTTAGTTTCTAGTTGATATGAGGTTATGATAATTACAGACCTGTTTACCCATATTGCTGTCTCTCAGTATTTTTTATTAGATTTGTCAGCAAGATTTGGCATTTGCAAGTAAGATTTCAATTTACATCGATTTTATATATATCAATAAAGAACAACTACATTTCTGATTCTTTTAAAACCACTGCATTTTGGCCACATTACATCACTTAAATGTTTGAAATCTATCTCTTGTTTTAGCGATCAGAAAGCGTCAAACAGACAGATCATAATGAAAACTAGTTGTTAAAATCAAAACAGATTTCTTTTATTTTCACTTTAGCAAACCATGAGACTTGTTTTGGACTTAAAATCAATACAAAATACATCGAAAATCATAAGAATAAACAGATCTGTAATTGTGTAGTATACAAAATATATAAAGAGAATAACAGATCAATTGTAAATATATAGATAATGCCAGATCAACTGTAATTTGTAATAAACTCACTGTTTGTTGCAAAGATATAGACACTTGAGCTTGGTATTCCTGCAGCTGCTCTTACACTTTGATTACATAGATGTGCCAGAACTCCCCGTACATGCTTTGGAATGATCACTGGTACACATTTTCCACACTATTAGAAAATACAAAGATCAAAATTAAATGCACAAGATTGCATGATACATATATTAAGTGCATTTACTTCCAAAAGAATTATGTCTTAAGGTACATGTATTTGTCTACAGCTACAACATTACAATTCACAGCAAAAATTTAAAATACCTACAAAAAATAATTGTTTAATACACAACATACTTTTAACTGCTAAAAAAATTAGTTACAGCTTACATATGCATGTATAAGTTGCTAACCTTTCCCCTTATTTCAATCACATCTTGTTCTTCTACAAGTTTTCTTTCAAATTCTGACAAGGATTTCACTATTTCTTCTCCAACACCTGGATCTATTCCAGTCTTCCTGTTGTGGTAATCCACCAACCTGTCAAATCAATGATTACGTCAACACAGTATAATTTAATAATCTTACCCAAAAAAAATTAATATATCCTTCCAGAAAAACAAAGGAAACCAGTTACATGCCTTTTCATCAATCTGACTTCTAAAAGTAACAAGACTTATTAATACTGATATAAAGATAATGTCTTCGAAACATATTTTCACCTAAACTCAAGGAGTAAATCCATATTGTATTATAATTTTACATTTATAAATTTGATTAATAGCCTTAAAAATACCTCATTGCTTGAATTTCCCCTGGACGCCGCCGGTTATAGGTGATGAGTACTGCCTCAGTCAGTGTCGACCCCTTTTTGAAATTCTCGTAAGTGAAGTTTCCTTTGTCGAATGATTCTAGTTCAGTCTTCAAATAATCCGAAAGCTTTTTCACATCTGAAGGTAGAGGAAGTTCAACTTTCTTATTTCTTCTTCTTCTTCTTATTATTATTATTATTATTATTATTATTTTATTAATTTATAAAGCGCAAAATCACATATAGTTTCTATGCGCTGTACAATGGTTCTGCTAATATTTAAAAACAATATAAATTAATAAAACCTATAAATCTGTTATGGAAAGTAAATAATCGATAAAACAAAGGGACCTTAAAATAAAACATGGTAGTAAGATGAAATTGGTTAACGTAGACAAGGCAAAATAAAATGAAAATAAAAAACTGTTATGTACACAGGAAAGTACTTCTGAAGTTGAGTATACGAGAGGGTACACATGGAGTCCTAGGTGTTATGCTGGAATTTTTACATTCATAGATTATATTCACGCTTGAACAAGAGTGTTTTTAGGTTCTTGCGGAATGATCCATGTGCTTCTAGCTCTCGTAGTTCTAAAGGCAGGTTGTTCCACAGTTGTGCGCCTAATGTGCTTATGGCTCTTGCACCATATTTGTTCGATGATTTCTTTACTATTACTTTCCATTTGTCAGACGATGATCTTAAAGTCCTTTGTGGCTGATAAGTAGGGCATAACTCTCTCATATATGGTGATGCTGAGGAGGAGTGTAGAGACTTGTGCATGGTTGTCAGCACTTTAAACACGACACGTTGTTTTACAGGCAGCCAGTGCAGTTGTTGAAGTACTGGCGTAATATGTTGTCTGTAGCCTGTTTTTGTGAGACAACGCGCAGCATTGTTCTGAGCCACTTGTAATCGGTGCATGGTTCGATCGGTTATGCCAAGCAGAAGGGCATTGTGATAGTCGAGATGGGATACGACTGTTGCATTGATGACCTTTGCACACGCTTCCTGGGTGAGATGTTGTTTCACTTTGGAGATTCTCCTAATGTTGAAATATATCTTTTTTCTTTCTTCGAGATTGACTCTAGCAAGTTTTGAACACCATTCTAACTCCATAAGCTTCAAGAAGTTTTTAGATGCTCTTCTTTGGTCATCATTTCCCTGTCTAATTGCTAAGCCCAGTTTCAAGTTACACAATCTCTTCAAATGATAACCCAGTTTAATGGCATTTGAAGGGGCCTGTAAATTGTCATCATCCTGTTTAGCTACTTTCAAAGCTGCATGTGCTACCTCTGAAAAATATTTTGGTTGAAGGTAATACTCCAATCTTTGCTCTGATTGTGTAATCTTTCTGATTTCAATCAGAAGGCGACTTGTTAGTCTCATAACAGCCGATACATAATGTTTCCTCATTAGTTTATTGCCAATATTCCTCTTGTGCCAGTGATTTCCTAAAGCTAAAATCAGATTGTCATTTTTCGCTACCTGTCCAACCTTATCCTCCTGCATAATTGGGAATACTTCATTGACAAGTGCTTTACATGCAGTTTCTTTAAGCCTCCCAGCAATCATTGCACTCTGCACCATTATATTACCCTTGGAGGTGAAGGAGCTGGAATCAGCTGATAAGGCGCAGCATTTATTTTGGTGTCTGTATAAAGTATCTAACTTAAGCCACTCTAAGCATAAGGGACATGGGCCATAGTTCAAACTGTTGAAATTTTCATTCGATCCTATTCTTCTTGCAAGAACCATCTCCCCTCGTTTCTTTGATATTGTTTTTTCGTTTTGCAGATGGTCACCTTTATTTCTCAACATTGAGATGTTCTTCTGGCGTTCTTTACCAACTAGGGCTTTGAGATTAACAACTTCTGTCTCCTTGCTATGTGCTTTTGAATTCAATTGTTGTATTAAATTTGATACTGACTTGTGACAAAATGGGCAGAAGTGTCTAGTATTGTAAACACGGTCAGATTTTTTAAATTTTCCAGATTTTGTTGTTCTTGAAGAGATGATTTTTCTAATAAAGATTGAGGGATAAGTAATATCTCTTATAATTTCCTCCTCAACAATGTCTATGTCACTATCAGACTCCGAAGAAGATGCATCATTTTCATTGGACTGTGGGTTACATAATGGACCTAATGGTGGAAGGTAAGGGATCTCTTCAGACACGTCACTGTCAGAATTCTCTACAAGATCCTTGTCAATGCCCTTATTTGTTGTAGATGAAATAAGCACATCATCTTCAAAACTCTTTCTCTTAACACCTTTAACACAGGTGGAGGATGATATATCCTCATCAGAAGTACTCTCTTCTTCCTCTGATTCTGAAGGAACAAACTCTGAATCCAAATCCATTTCATCAATCCAATTATCATCCTCATCACTGCTAAAATTGACATATTCCATGAGGTCTTTTAGTAACTTTTCATCTCTAGCAGAGAGAGTAGATGAAGTTGGTAATGAAGACTCTAGGGACTGTTCACCAGTAATGGTAGTGTCTTCACATGAAGCTTGAGGGCTCTGTAAAATCAATGTGTGGGGTGGTACCCTCTCTTGTCCCTGCTCATCACTTGTGGTAGGCTCCTCTTCACATGAAGCTGGACTGCTCTGTAAACTCAAGGTGTGGGGTGGTGCCCTCTCTTGTCCTGACTTATCACTTGTGGTAGGCTCCTCTTCACATGAAGCTGGACTGCTCTGTAAACTCAAGGTGTGGGCTGGTGCCCTCTCCTGTCCCGGCTTATCACTTGTGTTAGGCACCTCTTCACATGAAGCTGGACCCCTCCGTGTACTCAAAGTGTGGGGTGGTGCCCTCTCCTGTCTCGGCTTATCACTTGTGGAAGGCACCTCTTCACATGAAGCTGGACCGCTCCGTGTACTCAAGGTGTGGTGTGGTGCCCTCTCTTGTCCTGACTTATCACTTGTGGTAGGCACCTCTTCACATGAAGCTGGAGGGCTCTGTAAAGACAAGGTGTGGGGTGCTGCCCTCCCCTGTCCCAGCTTATCACTTGTGGAATGTACCTCTTCACATGAAGCTGGACCGCTCTGTGTACTCAAGGTGTGGGGTGGTGCCCCTTGTTCCGGCTTATCACTTGTGTTAAGCACCTCTTCACATGAAGCTGAAGGGCTCTGTAAAGTCAAAGTGTGGGGTGGTGCCCTCTCTTGTTCCCGATTATCACTTGTGTTAGGCACCTCTTCACATGAAGCTGAAGGGCTCTGTAAAGTCAAGGTGAGGGTTGGTGCCCTGTCTTGTCCTGACTTATCACTTGTGGTAGGCACCTCTTCACATGAAGCTGGACCGCTCTGTGTACTCAAGGTGTGGGGTGGTGCCCTCTCCTGTCCTGGCTTATCACTTGTGGAAGGCACCTCTTCACATGAAGATGGAGGGCTCTGTAAAGTAAAAGTGTGGGGTGGTGCCCTCTCTTGTCCCGACTTATCACTTGTGGTAGGCACCTCTTCACATGAAGCTGGAGGGCTCTGTAAAGTCAAGGTGTGGAGTGGTGCCCTCTCTTGTTCCCGATTATCACTTGTGTTAGGCACCTCTTCACATGAAGCTGAAGGGCTCTGTAAAGTCAAGGTGAGGGTTGGTGCCTTGTCTTGTCCTGACTTATCACTTGTGGTAGGCACCTCTTCACATGAAGCTGGACCGCTCTGTGTACTCAAGGTGTGGGGTGGTGCCCTCTCCTGTCCTGGCTTATCGCTTGTGGAAGGCACCTCTTCACATGAAGCTGGAGGGCTCTGTAAAGTCAAAGTGTGGGGTGGTGCCCTCTCTTGTCCTGACTTATCACTTGTGGTAGGCACCTCTTCACATGAAGCTGGAGGGCTCTGTAAAGTCAAGGTGTGGGGTGGTACCCTCTCTTGTTCCTGCTTATCACTTGTGGAAGGCACCTCTTCACATGAAGCTGGACCGCTCTGTAAACTCAAGGTGTGGGGTGGTGCCCTCTCTTGTCCCGACTTATCACTTGTTGTAGGCTCCTCTTCACATGAAGCTGAATGGCTCTGTAAAGACAAGGTGTGGGGTGGTGCCCTCTCCTGTCTCGGCTTATCACTTGTGGAAGGCACCTCTTCACATGAAGCTGGAGGGTTCTGCAAACTCAATGTGTGGGGTGGTGCCGATTTGTTTTTGCTCAAAGATTTAGCATACTCTACGTCTTCCATGTATTTATTTTTCAGATCAGCCTGCTTCATTATTTTTTCTGAAATTAGTAATGGTGCATTCAATTTCTTGCATTACAATATGAGAGTACTTGTATTTTTAATTTTAACTTTTAAAATTAAGTTTGTTCATTTGCAAAGTTTAGTAAAAATACTCTTAGAAAATACATGGGTTGCAGAGTCCTGAGCTTTCATTAACGTTTAACATTTTTCTGCAGTTTTAGAACCTGTAAAACATAAATTATCTGTCATTAACAACTCTTATTGCTTTGTTTCACTCTAGTAATTTCATTCATCTATCATTCTTCGGGAGGAATCAGATTGAACAGTTGTTTCGCTCCATCTTATAGGAACATGGTAGGACAAATTTGTACGAATTATTTATTTAATAAAACACATTGCCAAGACATGATTCATGTTTGAAAACACATAAATTTAGTTGCCCGATTCCTAAAAAAAAATATAATTGTTTGGTTATATGGTCTTGAACATTTATAATACACCACATGATATAATAATTTAATTCTCAGTCATATTTTAGTAGTTTAACTGTCCAACCTTGCCCTTTCTCTCATAGCATGCATTAGTAGAGAACAAAAACAGTCTGGTTAATGTTAACAATTCAACATTTTTTGTATGGATTTGGAATTTATTTCTTCTGGGATAGTAGTATCTATCAGGGTTCTCCATGAGCTGTTTTACTGTGTTGGTCCCGACACAGTAAAATTTTCTCGGACACAGTAACGATTCATATTTTATGTGTGCGACACAGTAAAAATTTTGCCGACACAGTACGATCTGTGATAATCAGAAAATCCAAACATATAAATTATCTTTAACTGAAACTTTAATCAAACAATTCTACCGTTTTTCAATTCTAAAAGGTAGAGCACTTAACTGCTTAATTATGGCTACACCTGGCATAACAATTATCTCTTAGACCCTCGCCGGACTTTACCCATAAGACAGACAAATGCTTTGTTTTCACACTTCCGTGTAACAGTTAATTGGAAGTCGCATTAAAATACGTTGTATTATTTTAAAAATTATTTATACATTTCTTTTCTATAGAGCCACAGCTCTAGAATTAAATTTTACCGTACATCAAACATAAACATCGTACCGAAATCATTAAATAGTTTTAATCTTTAAGGAACTCTTAATAGTATTTTACTATTTTAAAGTTTTTTTTTGCAATACGGTTATTTGAACAAGAAAACTGATAAAAATTCATGGCAAATTTACTTTAAAAAATGGTAAGTAGTTCGACTGTATCGACCAGAATTTCCTCTGCTTTTCAGAGCATGTGTTTTAATTTTATCAATATGTACAACTACACCATTTGTGAAACGAATTAGTGATTATTTTTTAGAAAGTGTGTTCATGTATTCTTTTGTAATTATAATGAATATGATTAAGTTGCGAATTAGAATGTGAAAATACAGTGAAATTTTAGTGCTTCATTTAAAATCTGCAACACAGTAAAATTTCAAACGTTGGAGAACCCTGATTACAAAAGAAAAAAAATAAATATTCATCATTGATTATTTTATAAATAAAAATAACTTGTGTTTGACTGATGAACAAGTATTTTAGAAAAATATCCATTTCTTGGACTTAAGCTTTAATGAAAAACCATTCTGAACAAATAAGGAACTAATTTAAACCAAACTTATTTACTTAAACTTGAAGCAATCAAGTCTGTGTCTGTGTCACATCGAAAATCTCGGAGATTGTGGCTGTTACATGTAATCCTACAGATGTGAAAAACAATTACATACATATTCTGTGGTACATGTATGCACATTTACAAAAACTTTTTTGTACATGAAGGAATAACTATTTAACAAAGATATGAAGTTTGTGAAAGTCTTACTGATGCAGTGAATTTTCGACACAAAGGAAATTTTTGTATGCCTTAACATAATTATAGATCAGATTTACTGGTACTTAAAATCATATACCTTGCTTACAATAAATTCCTTTTTATAAATCAAACAGAATGTCATATAAAACATTTTAAATGAAAAAATCTGCATCCTTTTAAATCAAATTATATCCTTACCTTTCCTCCTCTTTCCAAAAGGAAATTTGGTACACATCGTTTTTCAAAACACTCTCCACGGCACCTGGCCACCATATTCCCTTCCAGTAACAGTATACAATTTGGTCTGTTAAATTAAAAAAAGGATACTTTAGCCATCACGATCATCTGAGAGAAAAGGTCACCACATCATTAATCAGTATCTTTGAATTTTTCTGTCTACATAGTTTTCTCATAACTAAATCTAATACTTTGTGGTGCTTTTGCTGAATAACAGGTAGAAGAGAACTCGCTTAGAAACATAATATTTAAAACAAATTTTACGATATGCATGTTAAAAGTTGGAAGTAAAACTTGATTTTGTATTTCAAAATTCGGTCTTGCTAAAATCCCTTCAGTTTAATTTGTTTTATCTTTCTGTCACTCCAAAATGACTACCTGGTAGCTTACAGCACTTCAATATGGGGACATATCAACATTTTATAATTTTCAACACTTACCTTTTACATAAGTAACTTCTTCAGTCTTTCTACTTTCTAAAAAAAAATTAAAAATGCATTTATTATACACTATCTAAAATCTGGCATCAAACTATGGAGAACAACGGGAAAGTTTGTTTGCAAGGTATTTCTACTCAAATAAGTATTTGCATCATCCTAAATACTCCATAGGGGGTGGCCAAATTAACATTTAATTTTTTCATACACTATTATAACAAATAAAAAACACACTTTGCTATTAATTTTCAATCAACTAATTTTACCCATGTTAACTAAGACTGTTTACCTTTCCTCTTTCTCCTTGTTTGAGCTGGCATCTTCAGTTTCTTGAAAAGAAAAGAACAAAGAAATTACATTAAAATCATTTTTCTTAATAATAACACCAAAATGGTTACAGATGTTTCTTATTCAATACATTAAAATGATTAAATTTTATCTCTTGTTATAGAAGAAAATCAATTCACTGGGTATTTTACCTCAAAAAGCTTATTGTTTCAAAAGAATTTTTAAAGTGTGCAAACATTTATTGCAAAATTTATTGACAATGATGAAGTCTAAAAAACATCTTTTTTCTCTAAAAAAAAATATTCATTTTTTTGTAAATTAAAACTAGAAATACAACAAAAAGTACTTACATTTGTTTAAGCCATATCACATTAATATTTTTAAGCAAATTGCATAAAAATTTATAGGTACAATTTTTCATGACCAAAGTTTCAACAAAACTTCACTTCATTTCACTACTTATGTAAATTCCCTGGCAATCTCTGCAAATTACAGATTCAATTCAATGTGTTACACTGATCTCCATGGAGATTGAAACTGCTCATTTGCTTGCATATCCGAACTTACCCAAAAAAAATTTTAGGTCACCACTTAGTGACCTTAAAGTGCAACTTCTTGCGCTCATGTGCAGATGTGTTGAACACATCATGCGTCATTCAAACACACAAATAAACATGTTATACAAAGATTTATTTCAGTAAACTATTATGAGAGTAGGCTTATACAGGAGTCAAGATTATGGAAAGTTGTAATTTTGATATACAGTACTGTAGATCACTTAATTTTCGCAACACCTTATTTTCGCGAGATAGTCATTGACTCTTAATTTGCGAGACAAAATTTTCACGAATAGTGGTTATTGCTCTATATAATCTTAAGGATAACTATTATACGCGAGAATTAAAATTTCGCGAGCACACTGTCTCGCGTAATTACACGAAAATAAAGTTCTCGCGAATAAAAGTGATTTACAGTACTTAACAAGTATCTTCACTAAAATTTATAGAAAGATTTTTAGCCCTTAATATGCCATGTAGACTTTTAACATTGATTAAATGCGATAAATATCCATGGGCATTAGTGTCAAAGCCATTGTGGGTTTATTCTGTCTGCCACAGTGGGGTTATTTTTGTCTATCAGTATGGGATTTAATATTGTCAAAGACATTGTGAGCTTATTCCGTCTGTCACAGTGGGTTTCTTTGTCTATCAGTATGGGGATTATTGTTAAAGACATTGTGAGCTTATTCCGTCTGTCACAGTGGGTTTCTTAAATTATTTGTCTATCAGTATGGGGATTATTGTCAAAGACATTGTGAGCTTATTCCGTCTGTCACAGTGGGATTTTTGGTCTGTTAGAGCCATTGTGGGCTTATGTTGTTTAGTTTTCCTATGTATTGTTGACTGTCACATTGGAATTATATCTTTTATTGAGAGGTCAAACAAGCCATCCTTATGGATCTATTTATTTTGGTATTCTATTCCTTTTATTTAATCTAAGTTTTCCTTTTTGTTTTGTCTGTCACTTTGGGAATTGAATGTCTTTTATTGTGGGGCTAAACTGTCTATCTTTCTGGCTATTCATTTCCCCCTTATATTCCTTAGACTAGATCTATTATGTTGTCTGTCACTTTGGAAATTGAATGTCTTTTATTGTGGGGCTAAACTGTCTGTCCTTCTGGCTCTATTCATTTCCCCTTTATATTCCTTTTACTAGATCTATTATGTTTTCTGTCACTTTGGGAAATGAATGTCTTTTATTGTGGGGCTAAACTGTCTGTCTTTCTGGCTCTATTCATTTCCCCCTTATTTTCCTTTTACTAGATTTATTATGCTGTCTGTCACTTTGGGAATTGAATGTCTTTCATTGTTGGGCTAAATTGTCTGTCTTTCAGGGTCTATTCATTTACCCCTAACATTTCCTTTGTTAAATCTAAGTTTTCCAATTATTTTGTCTGTCACTGTTAGAATTTATTGTCTTTTATTGTGGGGCTAAACTGTCTTTTTTTCTGAGTCTATTCATTTTGAGTTAAAATATGTTTTCATTATCATGATTATGTCTGTTTTTGTTGGGATTTTTATCTTCTATAGCCTACTGAGCATATAAATATACAAGTTACTTAAAGTTGTTCTAGTAATACATATGTTAAACAATTACAATCAAAATATATCATCAGATTACTTTTAAATGAACATACACAAAAATAAATTCTTAATTATCTCAAATAATATACAAGATATGTACCTTTTCATTACTGAATAAGTTCATTCCACCTTCTGAAAAAACTTGTCCACTTTCGAAAGAAGATAAAAAGGAAAATGATACCAATACCTTAGATCATCATAACTATGATACTTGTCACTAATATCATCAAAAGCAAAACCTCTATTTCTCTCCCTATAAAAATCTGTGTCATTCAGAGTCTGTCGAGTGTTTCATGTCAGTCTGTCATTATGGGGATAAAATGACTAACAGAGTGGGCCTGGATTGTCAATCTAGGTTTACTGTTGAATGCCTCAATTGAGCCAATGAATTTAAATTAATCTGAAAAAGAAATACCAAACAAAAATAAAATTAATTACATTCTTACCTTAATATCCACTAATTTCCTTTTTTTACTGCTGAATATACTTATTAATAGAAAAACCACTGAGGTTGCAAAAAAACAAAACTGCACTAAATTCCATTTGTAAAAAAAATATTAAACAACTATAACCATATATTCCAGTTTCTAAAACATCTATATCCATGTCAGAGCAAAATGCACATGCTTGAGAGAAATCAAGATCAGAATGAAATAGAATAACAGCACATGGCAAATCACAGTCCTCCATTTTTAATGTTTGTGACATGTGATCGATTACTTCCTGTTTTTGGGATTAAAATAGAATTTCAATAAATCAAATAATGTTATTTAGACACGGGGCAAAGCTTAAAAAGAATTTTGTTTGCAGTTGCTGACCTTTTATCTTAAGAGTGGGTCAGTAGGTAGGAATTTTTTTTTAAAATAGATATCAAGTTTTTGTTGGATTACAACCCCCTCAGAGATTTTTATAAAATTAATGTAGGTAAATAAAGCTCTACTTACTTTATGCCACTTATTGACAGAAACAAAAATTTTGAAAATAGACGTAAAAGTTTCAACATCCTAAAAATTTGAAACTTCATGTTAAAAAAACAAAAACAAATAATGGCTGTAAAAAAATTTAAAGTCGGGTGCATTTTTAGTGGGTCGGAAGGCAACTGCAAACAATTTTTTAATTTAGCCCTGAATATTCTTCAAAACTAGACTGTGTTGTAATACCAAGAATGCTCCTGCAGACAGCCAAAATTTCAAATGCTACATGTACAGGGGATGGCATGAGAATGTGTGAGAAATAATTTAATTCAAGAAATAAAACTTGAAGCAAGCGACTAAAACACGGCGGCCATAAATCGAGGTTTTTACAAAACTTGTACAGGGTTCGACATTAACCTTAGTCCATTAGTCTCAGACAAATACATTTTCATTCGGACTAATAAAAATTGTACCTAATTAATCCGAACAGACTAATAAAGAAAAAAGAATTTACCTATGTTCAAAATCTTGACAACTTTCATTGGAAAACCCTGAATTTATTTTTAGCTTTCTAGCTTCTTGGCGGGAAGTTAGGTAATTCTGAGTCAATTCGGCACTTAATTTTAGGACTCATTGGTATGAAATTAAACATTTTAGCGATCTTGATTTAGTATGACACATAAAGAAAGATGTCGGATGTTTAGATGATGTAATCATGTATTAAGAAACACGAATACTTGGTGTAAACATTTCATGTACATGATGCTTTGTTTATAATTTCAAAAAAGTATAAAAATTACATTGCAACATTAGTTCTATTTATTTATTTATATTTTTGACGGACTTATAAAATTGACTGCGGACTAGTAAAAATAAAATAGCACTAGTCCGGCTGTACCAAAGCCTAAAAATGTTAGTGTCGAACCCTGTTATTCCTGTAGCTCTTTCTCAGAATTTTCTGAGTCACAGAGCAACAGTTCAGCAGTTTAAACCGGTAATAAGAAAAGAAATCCTGTAATATTCATGTACCATATGCTTTTAACTAAGATTTCAGATTATCTGTATGCCTATGTGGTCATCTTAAAAAAAATTGTTTAGTTGCCCTTTCCAAATCGTCTAACCAAAAATGGCTCTTCATAATTTTTTATTACATTCCAGGACATATTTTTTTCTTTTTAATTCTCTTATCCCGTCAACAAATAAGTCCAAATTTTCTGGAAAATTTTTTTTCTCACCTACGTACCACCAAGTAATTTCACACCGAGTCAGGAGAGGACAAGCAAACATTATTTTAAAGATGGACCAATCTTAAAATTCTTACCCCTTTGGCAGTTCAAAAATGACATGTAAACTCCAAAACAAACTAGTGGGTATTGTTTTTTTAACAAAAAACACATGTCTCCCCTTCTTTAACAACATTAACAAATGCAGTTTTACTATGAAGGTGAAAAAGAATAATGCAGTGCATCTTTCAAGTCTTTTATAGGATCTAAAGTTATTATCTGGTCTTGCTTTTTTCTCAATTTAATCTTAAAAGAAGAAAATGGTCAAGGTAAAAAAAATTGATGTAGTGTATTTAGGCTTAAAGTTGTCTTTACTTGTTCCAAATAACAATCCTAATGTCAAGAAAGGTATCAAGTTATCAATTCAAATATATTTCATATGAACGTTTGACCTTGACCTAATAATAATTGGATCAAGGTCAAAAATTTTCATCACATAATCTCTCCATCTAAGTGTCCTCTGCATGTTACAAGTTTGAAGTCTAAATGTCAAAAGATTCTCAAGTTATGTTCAAAACATG
>PRKT01000607.1:116877-127925 GCA_003671525.1 Saccostrea glomerata | reverse complement strand
GGGGGGGGGGGGGGGTACGGGGATTGTAGAGAGAATGTTCTATCGTTAAAATGATAAATGTCCTACGGACCCGTTGAGGGCTTGTCCCGAGACACAGTTAGATTATTCTAACTACGGGGGTTGCAACCCTCCCTTTGGATTTGCAAAAGAAAGAAGGGATATGAAGAATGTTTCTAACTTTTGTTTGTGTTTTTACCATAAAAAATATTACTTGGAAAACTAATGTTGTAATGTATAGAGAACTTTGGTCATGAATACAAAATGATCCCCCCACCCATCCCCTTTAGAAAAGATCTTGAAAATGAAGATTTCCCCCTTTCTCCTCGAAGAACGGTCACAACCACACCTGTCGATGCAAACACGTTTAAAAGGTAGGAACTTGTACAATTAGAGTTATCGTTCTTACCACACTTAGATTTAGTCTTGCTAGGCGATATATTATATATATAAATTATCGATTATTCCTAAATGATTAAGCTACAAATGATTTTTTTAAGATCAACAAAAGTGTATGTTTGTTTACTCCAATATTTTTCAGTGCATCAAATGAAAGCAAGACATTCATTACATTAGAACCACCAACCCCCGTCGTCCTCAACACCCCAGTACTCCCCTCCAGCTGATGAAAACTGGCCACCAGTTATTGTTGACGAAGAAACGGGCGAGGGATCGTTTAAAAATGTGGAGGATTCTATCCTCACCTCCTTTAGGTAAGGTCTTTCTTTGTATTATTTATTTACAACCTTTGAGTGTAGAGTGATAACTCTTCTTTCAGTTAAGAGGATTTTTTCTATGCAACTGTTTTTATATACCCACTGTTAAAGACTCGTATTCATATTTTACTGGATTAATGTATGACCAAACCTAATTAAAACTGTATAATTTAATTTCTTTTTCATAAAGAGGAAAGCATCCTGGAAAATATAACGCGCTGGAGAAAAAGATGCGCCAGCCATTGAAGGAAAATGTGAACGAACAATTTAATATATTGAGATAAGAGAATGGCTGAGGATATGCAGCAAAGCTCCATCATAATTAACCATTTAGAGGATAAATTTGAATGCTCAGCTGGACCTACCAGAAAACATTAGAAGTTTTCCTCTTCATAATTGTTCATAGAGAAGTTGTGGTGATGAATTTGTAAGAAATGAACTTCTTTAAGGCAAAGAACTGTAATGATGAATTTCACAAGGATAAATTTTATAATGTTCAACATTACGTAGTTTATACTTTCCAAAAGAATTTTACATCACTTTTGTTATATAGATTTAAAAACAACTTTTATATTGTGTGAAAATAAACATACCTACAGATGATAAAGTGTTTGGTGATATTTTCCCTTAACATCTGAAATTTGACTGTGAAAACTTGGACATTTTATACTGGTGTAATCATAAAGTTTTCTTTAGAAGTTGCATTGTAATTTCCCTACAAGTTGCGATGTCATTCCCCAAAATGTTTTAAAGTTGCATCGTCATTTCTCTTAAAGTTACGATGTCATTTCCCTGAGTGTTGCTATGTCATTTCGTAAAGAACTGCAAGTTGCTATGTCATTCCCCAAAATGTTTTAAAGTTGCATTGTCATTTCTCTAAAAGTTACAATGTCATTTCGTAAAGATCTGCAATATCATTTCACCAGTGACTGTAGAATACACCTTGACTGTAGAGTCACTCCTGACTGTAGAGTACACCCTGACTGTAAAGTCACCCCCGAGTTTTGACCTTAATCATGACCTGTGTGGGTGGGACCCGGGAATCCCATGACGTCATCTTGACTGTAAAGTGACTGCACAGTATATACCCTACTACTCCAAACATGGCTTTTACAGAGGAAGTTTTACATGTTTATTTAATTAATATTTGTTTGTCACTTCTTTTTTGAGGACCCCCCCCCCTTTCCCCGAGGAATATTTATCGGTTTTTGATTTCGATGAACGGTATTGCCGTGGTTACTCATAATAGAAATTTCTTTGAAAAACATTCAAAATGCTACTCCTTCTAAATTTTTGTCCAAACTTGGCACACAATTAGACTACACTAAGTTTCATAATTAAGGGTAACGGTTTTTGATTTCGATGAACGGTGTTGCCGTAGTTACTAAAAATATAATTTCTGTGAAAAACATTCAAAATGCTACTTCCCCTACAGTTCTGGTCCGATTTCAATAAAACACCTACTAAGGATAAATGGTGTTGCCGTGGTTACTAAAAATAGAAATTTTTGTGAAAAATTTTCAAAATGCTCCTCCTCCTACAGTTGTGGTCTGATTTCAATATAACTTGATACACATGTAGAGTTCACTAAGATATATAACTGTAAATGGGATTTTAATTTTGATGAACAGTGTTGTCGTGGTTACTAAAAATAGAAATTTCTAGCTTGGCACACACACATAGATCTTTTTTACCGGCTTTTGATTTCGATGAACGGTGTTGCCTTGGTTGCTAAAATTAGAAATTTCTGTGAAATACTTTGAAAATGCTACTCCTACAGTTTTGGTCTTATCTACATATAATTTGGCATGCAAGTAGACTACACTAAGATACATTATTATCAGTTTTGTGTTTTTTTTATTTTGATTAAAGCCATGGTAACTAAAATTGAAAATTCAGTAAAATTTCATTAAAAGCTACCCATACAGTGATAGTCTAATTGCAATCTTGCCACAAAAAGATACTTCATCAAGGATCATTATTCTATTCAATGCTTTTGTAAAGTTTTATGTCCCAACTGCTACTTTTCTCTTCCTTAATTATAAGTTCAAACCAGTAGAGCTACAGTCTCGACAGAGACTTCTGGTTATAACTTTTAGCTTTTTCTTGGCCGCGTCCGCCGTATCCTTCACAGAGTCAAATACTAACCCCATAGAACTTACATTTGAATCAAGATCTTTGAATTCACTACGTATTGTCTTTATATCTGAGTCTAGATGAGTTACTTTTGCCTTGCTTTTGGTCACATCACTTTGGAAAACATTAAATTGGGACATCTTGCTCTCGATTTCACAAAGTCGCGAATTCCATTGAATAAGTAACAAGTGAATTGAGTTTAGTGATAGTGCACTGCACTGGCGGATTTAAGGGGGGCGTGGGGGGCGCACGCCCCCCCTAAAATTTTCAAAGTATGATGTGACTAATATTTATAATGCCACATTTTGGTACAAAACTAACCAAATAACTGTTATTCTGCCTGGTTTTATTCTTAAAATACTAAAAAATCCAGGAGCTTCTGGGGGCTGCGCCCCCTTGGCCCCCACCAATCAAAGTATGACATGACTAGTATTAATCACGTCGTACTTTGCATGGTACATCACTATAACCAATACCACTATAAGTAAGTAATAAGTAATTAAATCGTTTATTATATAGTGGCATGTGTTACAATACAATGAGAATTGAGAAACATTCAATACATTTATTATTCAAACATCCGGACCTATATGCTATATACTTTTAACAAAAATAATTGAAAAATATGCACTATTATTGTGCCTGGTTTTACTCTAAAATACACGAAAACCCAGGAGCTTCCGGGGGCTTCGTCCCCTGGGCTCCCACCGATATGCTAATAATAAGCCTAGATATACTTTTAACAAAAATAATTGAAAAATATGAACAATTTTTGTGCCTGGTTTTACTGTAAAATACACGAAAACCCAGGAGCTTCCGGGGGCTTCACCCCCTGGGCCCCCACCAGGGCTTCGCCCTGGACCCACAGGGTCCTTAAGGCGGCCCCCAGACCCCTTGCCTCAACAAAGTTATCCACGCCCCCCCCCCCTAACCACAAATCCTGTATCCGCCCCTGCACTGTTACTGGAGTTGGAAGTTTTCCCGCAGATAAGTGAATTTGTGTCGGCCACTATCTGCACCGCATCTGAGTGAGACATGGCTATTTATACACATACAGAGACATAACCCAAAACGTAATGTAAGTACAGTTCAGCTCCAGAGTTGTCCCCACATGAGAACAACAAAACTGTCAAAAACTAATCAAAATAGGAAATAATGCACAAGGTGTTAAAAGTCGGACAATACCAATGCGGGTAAATGTTACCTGGCCAGTTTTTGGCCCGGACAGAAGAATATATTGTTAAATACAAAAATTCCGAAGCCCTTGCGCTGACCACGACTCACGCCTCCATGATGACCTCTGACCTCATTCTTATAAGATATAACGTCATTCCTGATTCGTCCCAATTTTTATCTAATGATTATGAGTTGTAGACATTTCAGACTCACTGTTCCTTTTTATTAGAAAATAAAAAGAACACGTTTTATGAATTTTTTTTTTCGGTAATCCGTATCCACAATAAAAGATTTCATCATCATCTTGTAAAGATATATTTTCAAATTTACATTCATTGTAAAGAATCCCGTGGGGATCCGGGTTAGAATAGGTCCTCAGTACCCCTTGCTTGTCGTAAAAGGCGACTAAATGGGGCGGTCCTTCGGATGAGACCGTATAAACCGAGGCTCCGTGTCACAGCAGGTGTTGCACGATAAAGATCCCTCCCTGCTCAATGGCCCTGAGTGCCGAGCATAGGCCCAAATTTGCAGCCCTTCACCGGCAATGGTGACGTCTCCATATCAGTGAAATATTCTGGAGAGGGACGTTAAACAGTATACAATCAATCAATCAATCAATCATTGTAAAGAAGTTATGAAAAAAAAGTTCAATAAGATTTAAATGCAGGGTTCACAAAGCACATGTACATTCGGTTACTCCTAAAAATCCTTGCTTTAAAATTAAGTGTGACTTTACGTTCTCCATTAAATCAAATTAAAATGACTACTTGTTTGTGTGGTTATGTTTTAGATAGAAATATACAAAGTAAAGAGATTTACAAGTGTAATATAACTGAAGAATCTATTTCCCGTATTTTAAATTTTACAGCAGAGTAATGTCAATGGAACATAAATGTACATGATATATCGATGTTTGTTTGAATGAAAAATCTTAAATAACATACAGTTGAACTGTCCTGTTTAATGTCTCACGCGAAAAAGACACAACTACTTGCCATTGAAGAGCCTGATTAAATTCAGATCTTTTTACGCTGTAAAATTCTGATAGTTGATGTACAAAATGTACAGCAAAAGTCAGAATTCCGGAGCATAACAAAGATCTGATTTAAATCAGATTTCATGGAAGGACTGCCAAGTTGTGCCTACACTAAGGGCCATTGAGCAGTAAGGGGTACGTATGTAGAAAATCCACTGATATGTATTGATCAAAGAACTAATCCGGTGACGGTAGCCTAGTTGTAGAGCGTTCTCTTCGTGATCGGGAGGCCCGGGTTCGATTCACGTTCGCGGCGTAAACATAGGTAGTGACTGCTCCTTCGCCAAGCGCTCGGCACTAGAAGTGAAAGTCACGGGTCTTTCGGATATGACCTTTAAAACGGAGGTCCCGTGATCCGGTAGGCGTAAGCACGATAAAGAACCCTCACTGCTCAATGGTCCTGACTGCCGAGTTTAGGTCTATATTTGAAGCCCTTCACTGGCTTGCGGTGACGTCTATGTACGAGTGAAATATTCAGGAATAGCACAATAAACAATATACAATCAATCAATCATTTTAAAGCACTTAATTTAAATATTTTATAATCAAGCTGTTCCATTTGATTTGTCTAAACAAATAAACATGACCATCAAACAACATTTATTTATAAAATATAAGCACAACTTATTTAAGATATATTCACAAACTCAGTGTGGAACTAATTGCTTAACATTTATTTCAATGCCCATTGATGATAAATAATCGGCTCGAGAATTTTTTTTTGTCATCGGGTTCGATACCATCTGACTTTCTAAAATATTCATCCAAGATAGAGATCGGAAAATGACAGAAAGGACTTGCACAATGTGTTTCTAATCAATAACCAGAGCTTCTTTCTTTTATACATGTAGCACTTAAATCGAGCTTTGATTGAATAATTCATTAATGACGTTTTATGAAATAAATTCGCCCTTTGTTGCTCTCGAGAAGATTACTCGCCCGCGTGGCACAGTAGTTAGAGCGTTTGCGTTAGAGACGCGAAGTAAGGAGTTGATCCGGATGAGACCGTATACTAGTAATCCGAGGTCCTCTGTCGTAGAAGGTGCTGGCACGAAAAAGATCCCTTCCATCTCAATAGCCCTGATTGACGAGTATAGGTAAAAACAATTGTAGGTCTCCACCGGCAAGTGGTGGCGTCTTCATATGAGTGAAAAATTCTCGAAAAAGACGTTTAGCAATATACAATCAATCAATCGTAAGTTTACTCATCCAACGTGGGAGATCGACATCCCCAAGAGGGATTCTTGTTCTTGTTATTTACTTCGATATGCACCCAGAAGCCGTCAATGGTGTCCTTGTGGTGAATGGCTGTTATGTATACCTTTCGTCTTGAAGCACTGTGTGATGATTGGCTGTTATGTATCCCTTTCGTCTGAAGCAATGTGTGGTGATTGGCTGTTATGTATCCATTCCGTCTTGAAGCACTGTCTCCATGATCTGCATTTAAACAACCTTTGTTTCACTTAATGTGTAAAAGTTAAAGTAGGCAGAACACACGCTTTTTAACATATGGTTATAAAATATTGTTTTCTCCAAATTTGATGTAGTTACTCCACTATGTAAAAGGTGCATCATCATCAAACAAGTGTTCTTGTAATAGACCCAACAACTTGTACGTCTTTGGGTATGCAAAGTCGAAGACATTGTAACACATCAGAAGCAACAAGATTGCATTCTTCACAGTTAGGCCAGCTAAAATGGATAATCCATCCCCCAGACAACGCAGTTGTTTATGATTGATCTTCCATTTTTCAGGATATAAGACGTGGCGCACCTTTTGCTCTTGTATGCAAGTTCACATCCTTGGCGTGAAATATATCAATTCAAATTTGTCTGTCATATTATACATGTATATATGTATTGATTTTTATTTTATTTAATAAAGTTATTCTCCTTCTAGTTTGAATGGATATCTCTTCAAATTTTAAAGTGGTTAAAATATTAAAAGTAAACGTTTACACAAATGCATTTACTCTCTGACTAATATCAAAGTGATACCTTTTTCTTATAAAGTTTTAACATATAGACAACCATGGGTATAAAATGAAGTAAAGACAAAAAAGTAAAAATAATTTAAATTATTCTAATGATGAGTATCAGCATTTGCATAAAAAATTACCTATAACTATTAAGGTTTTTCCGGGGCTGAAAAGTGTCGTTAGAGGGCCCCTAGGGGTATTGGTAGTCTGTTTTATCACGGTGATGGACGGGTTGGAGGGGGGGGGGGCGAAGGACCCTCAGAAGTCTGCTGATATAATTCCAAAAAACTTAGGATGGATTTCACACTAAGGTAAATTGAAAAAAAAAATTAATATATATTTTTTTTCAAATTAAGAATTTTATATCAAACTAGTAGGATAAAGTGTCTTTTTTTTACATCAGCAATTCCTTTTTTTTTTAAACTTCCATTATTTTCCCTAAAATTTTTAACTTTTAAAATGTGTATTTCTACATATAAAAAAAATGTTCTCTTTTTTCTTATGACCTTAAATGAGATGCTAAATGGAGAAGAAATTAGAGTAGCGTTAATCGTTAGGTATGTAATAATTTATTTTATACTTGTGAGTGTTACAAATAATCATCTTCATCAAATCATGGTATTCAAGAATTTATGCTTTGTACTGTTTTTATGTCGTAATAGTTCAATTCGTTCAAAAATTTTTCATCGGTAATTCATTTTTTTAAATTTAGTAAAGATAAAACTCGAATTGAGTATGCCACGGGGCAAAAAGAAGAAGAAAAAAGACCAGAAGAACAAGTTAAAGAAGAAGAAAGACAAGAAGTACAAGAAGAAGAATGCGGCGATGATGAAGAAAAATAATGTGATGACAAACAAGAACCAATGGACATCGATGAAGATGAATTTATTGTGAAAAAACTGGAATTAAGAAGAGGCGCCTTGCAAGATGAAGAAAAACAAATACGGGAAGAGCAAGTCATACTTGAAATAAAATATTATAAAATCCAAGAAGAACTGGAGGAGTTATCCTTCCTTTTATAATTATTTATACTATTGGAAACTTTATATGTACATAATGTAAGTATTTTTTTAATCGAAAGTTTTGGATAATGTACATAACTTTCATTACTTAAAATACTTGGATTTAAAAAAAGTTATTTTCCTTCTAGATTGAATGGATATCTCTTCAAATATTAAACTGTTTAAAATATTAAAAGTAGACGTTTACGCAAATGTTATTATTTTCTCTTCAATTTACCTCCCGTTCTTTGATGAGATCAACCTCTATCTTGGAATTGGAAATAATCTTAATTTTCTGCATAGCCTTCTGGAGTGCTTGAAGAATTCCAGGGTCTTCATGGTCCATTTCCACTGGAGTTGGCGAGGAACTGGAACATCCTGGCTCAAATTTAAACTGCTCTTACTTCATCCACAAGTAGTGCCAGTTTCCTTGCTTGGCCAATTTTGTCTTTCAACATGTTGATAATGTCAGAGTCTTTAAGATTCTTCAGTGTCAAGCCATCAATTTCATTATCTATTTTTAAGGGCCCCGAAAGGACTTGCAGGTGCCCTTTAGTAATGACTCTGTCAGTCCATCTGTCATTCTTCCGTTCCCAAATTTTCTGATTTTATTTGTTTATAAATTTTTTGCATGGTTGACCAATTAAGTTCAGATTTGGTATGTTGGTTTAGAGGCAAGAAAAACATATATTGATGTTAAGTTTGGTTCTGCATGTCTTCTGGTTTGGAGCTGAGGTGGTGGGATAGAACCTTTTATTGTGCATAAGAATGAATGGGCAAAGAGAGATAATGCCGAGAATGTTTCTATTTTAAACAATGAAAGCTGTGCAATGAGTCCCTTGGGATAAATTAACTTTATCTGTCAAATTAAGATTAATAACGGTATCTCTGTCTGCAACTAAAGTTTGTTTTTAAGTTAGCAGTTTTGAATGACATGTACATTCTCTGATACATGGATTTAAATAATGTTCATATTTATTTATGATAAAACACTGCACGGAATCAGTTATGATTTTATTGAATTCTTAAAAAAAAGACATATAGATATTTTTATATCATTTTTTAATGCTTTAATGCTATTATTTAAACAGGTTAGATCGTAGGAGTTATAATATCGGGGAATAGAGAGTGGATTTTACATTTCATGTTTTGGTAGCCTTCATACTTAATTCGGATTGTCATTTCCGGTTTGGTGGCCTCTTTGTATTTCCTAGAAATGTATTGTTCTTTTCAAGTTATGAATATGTATACGTATTCTACATTTAGTTTGACTTGTTTTGTATTTTGAGGCTATAATTGTTATTTATTGTAAGCATTAACCTTATAATCAGACAGCTTTATCGGGACTACATTTGTTTACGCTAGTGTCGGTAGTTACGATATTCATACGCTTCATTGTTCGGCATATATTGCACAGTCTAGAAATGTTTTTATAACATTGAAGGAATTTTTTGATTCGTCTAGTTAAACTTATTTTATGTATTCCATTTCCACTTGTTAATTTTACAAAGTTTTACATGTTACGATGCCGTACGGTAGCTTGTGCTGCAAATAAGTTATGTGTGGGAACTTGTGTGGGAACTCAGCTATCTGTACAAGCTGTTGATTGGTTAATAGTTCGTACGGCATAATTTCATTGGATAATTTGAGTCATGTGACGGGGAATAGGTGGTTATATAAGCAAGTGCGTACTACGCTACGACAGATTTCAGCTAGTTGTATTGCGGCAACATTCGAAGACTGAAAGAAAGAAAACAAAGAAGGTGATATACTTACAATGTACTGTGCATATATTTAGCCTAGTTAGAAATCTCCTATCACACTGGACGCCTAAACTTGTGTTTCTGAAGAATCAGCCGTGTTTTATATTGATATTTGTATAATGCCTGTATTGTTATGATAATGAGATGCTGCACATACAATAAATGCTGAGTATGACTGATCAATCATCTTAAGTATCATTCAAAAAAAAAATTACATAGATCCCTACCAACAATCAAGAACAGATTGATTAAATAACCAGATTTTCTCCTCCCCGGAGACAGAGAACAGTCCTCCAGCTACGAAGTTAAGGCTAAGTCTAACCCCTGCTCTCAAAACCAAGGGCAAGTATGTCAGAGAGGGCACTTAATCTATTGAAACGAGGATGCCTACCACTATTCCCCCCTGCCAGAAAGGATCGGAGTACCGTGCAAATCAATCTAAGGTACAAGGACGTTAGTATTGTATGGCCTCCTACAGATTGGCAAGCGATGTCCGCAGACAGTAAGCTGTTATCCTGGGAGTATGCATCCATGACCCTTCAACAGAGAATTGACCTAACAAAGAGTTCGACCATTGAACGGATAGACCTTCTTCATAAGTTTAACTTCCAAGCACTCCATGCACAGTAGAAAAACAGGGAAAGAAAAGATGAACACATTGTTCGCAAAGCTACCTCTTATATACATGATCAACTAAAGACCATCGTCCACCTGGATCAAGATGCTCGAGGTCGTGTGCACTCAGGGATCGCTCCACTTATGACCTTTTGGCAATCATTGACTCTAAGAACATTACGATTAGATTGTAAAAAAAAATTGTAAAAGCTATGTTCTGCCACGATCTTTAACAACATTTACCATGAATTCAACGTCAGCTTCTTAATATCCAATATAAGAAATATAGATTTCATTTGCCGCTTTCTAATCTAATTTCACATCATTCTTAATGCTTTTGCACATCGCTTCAATGTTATTTATATAAAAACTTTCGGTAATTGTTGTTACCATGAATCAAGTGTTAATTGATTTCTGTTCCAAACAGTTTTATGTTGACTGTAGGGCTTGGACCAAGAATACGATTGACACAGTTCGAGTCCTCTGTAACTTGTGAAAACCCACTGATGTCGGACTCTGCTCATCAGTAGCATCTATTTTCCCGAATAGAAATGCAACAAAAATTGCGTGGAAGTCTCTTTTCAGATGATTCTCGCTGTAACAACAGGCACGTTGCAACGGCAGGGGGG
>PRKT01000607.1:93189-116120 GCA_003671525.1 Saccostrea glomerata | reverse complement strand
GCCTACCGTGACACGGGACCTACGTTTTTAAGGTCATATCCGAAAGACCCGTGACTTTCACTTCTAGTGCCGAGCGCTTGGCGAAGGAACAGTCACTACCTTTGTTTACGTCTTAGGTATGACGCGGCGCCGCGATCGAGAATCGAACCCGGGCCTCCCGATCACGAAGCGAACGCTCTACCACTAGGCTACCGTGACCGGTATATCGTTTTATGAGTTCTAGGCACTTGTCAATTGCTTGAGTAGTTTTCTCAGCTGACTTAGTCGATTCCGTCACTGACTTTTCCGTAGAATGTTTGTCTGTTCTGGGTTTTTCTTGCCTCGTTGCGGAAGTCTAGAAAATGCATCTTTGATTGTCGTCGAGTGAGTCGTTTCAATGCTCGGCGTTATAAAATATCAAATCACATTTTGTACATAGTTTATAAATAGCAAATAATGTATTCTTTAAGAGGTTCATCAATGAGTAGCTATTCTCCCTCCATCTGTTTCCACCCAAAGAAATTTCTCTGTTGTTATTCCTTCTTTGTTTCCGAATATCTCACTCAAACTGTGCAAAACTTAGGTTAGATTGTTTCTTTCTTTTTATGATCTTTATTTTATTTTTTCTGTTGCCGATCCTGTTAAACTCGAATATATAAAATTGATACTCTCCTTTCTATTCATACGCAGCTATAGATAACATGTTCAACGTCCTCTATCCAGTCGTCGACATGATTTTCGTCCTTTTTTCATTAGGGCCCCGCTCGGTGGGTACCCTATAGTGATCAGTCTGTCCGTCCGTCCGAGATCTCTCGTACGGAGCATGTCTTCTCTCTCCTTGTCCCAATCTGGCTCATACTTCCTCCACAGAGTGCCTTACGGTAACGGGTGTGCAGTGACCTTGAACCATGTTTCTAGGTCAAAGGTCAAGGTCATAAATAGGTTTAAAAACCTTTGTTTAAATTGTCTGGAGCATATTTTCATTTTCCTTGACCTAATCTGGCTCATACTTCACCCACAGTGTTTTTGGGTAAAATGTGTGCAGTGACCTAGATTCATGTTTCTAGGTCAAAGGTTAAAGTCATAGCAAAAGTATATTTTAAAAAAAATCCTTGTGAAAAGCCATAAATTGCCGGAGGTCTCTTGTTTCTCTTGTGTAATATTCTTGGATGAATAATAGGAGCAGATTTGTTGGGGACATTTTTTTTTTATTTTTAGATAACAATTTCTGCTTTTTTCTATAACAGGTTTGGAACAAGATTCATTATTTTTTTATTAAATATTGAAAATTTCTTGATTTATAAGAATTATGTTGGCCTGCTGATAAGCATAAATTACAAATCCTGAGATATCTCAAAAAGAGAGAAAATTATGTAGTTTTAAAAGAAATAGGAATAGTATCGAGCATTGAGAAACGGTATTGACATTGCTGATGTATTAAACATAGTGTGCTGTTATTAATATGATATACAGCCACGCTTTAACAACAGAAAAAAAAGTGTTCAGCAAGTATAATCATAAATTTCTACAGGAAGACAACACATTAAATTGCCAGTCTAAAAGCAATATAGATCTATAATGCAGTGTGTGTCAAAACTCTAAATAAATAAGCATAAGCAATACAATGGGGGAATGCACACATTAAGAATGTAAATATAAATATATACAAGCCTTTACATTGACGTCAAATGCATACATGCAATGGTAGAATAAAATATTTACTTACCAAGTGGGCTAGAAATTTGAAAATTAAACAACAACATGTTTATACTACACAGTACATAACATTACAAAACTTAGTAATGCTTCTGTTTAAAAATAAAAATGATCACTGATAGTAATACTTACTGACAACAAGGGTCATGAGCGCATCCGTATGTGAACTTTCATCCTCAACAGCGTTGGAATCACTCTGTTAGAAAGGAAATCCTGTATGAAGATTCTCTCAGAATATCTTGTAGGCGGATACTCATTAATCTTAACTATTATACTTTTCTCCACATTAATAGTAAGGCTGGATGAATGGATAAATTCCATGTTTAAGGTCTTCTATAAGTTTAAATACTTAAGTACTGGTGGATCTTGAGAAGGGTGCAAGAAACTGTAAGAATTTTATGTACTTTCATGATGCAGTAACACTATGATATACAAAATTATGGATTACTATTAAATGTTAAATATTAAAATTCCATGTTGAATTAAAAAGGATTGTTTTGTTTATGAACATTGATGTAACTCATTTTGTGTCAATTTGATTATAATAATTGGATTTTATCTATTGCATTGTGATTTGTGAAATCACACGATATATTGTAAACTTCATTGGGGGAGGGGTTGTTGCCTATTGGATCTTAATAATGTTCATTCAGGAAATGACACGTAGAACATAAGTTGGTACATGGAGCATAATTATCAATCTATGAAATGTAAACAACCGAATAATGTATTACTTACACATTTTGCCCCCGAATCACCAAGATAAAAGTTGATGGGGTGATCAAAATTCAATACAATTGCATTATGGTCTTCACAGTGAAGAGGTGTGTTCTCAATCTCCACTACAACTGTTGATGTGAGAACAAGAACACCCCATGTGGTCGAAATAGTTGAATGATATAAAATCTGTATCGGTATACCCTCTATATACCCCCACTGACCCAGTTACATCTTCCATGCGCGCATGTTTCCCCCAGCCTAATGGAAAACAATCCATG
The DNA here is from genome assembly GCA_003671525.1 of Saccostrea glomerata. Classification (NCBI taxonomy): domain Eukaryota; kingdom Metazoa; phylum Mollusca; class Bivalvia; order Ostreida; family Ostreidae; genus Saccostrea; species Saccostrea glomerata. Next base: position 113,427 of record PRKT01000607.1, on the reverse strand, counting down.
AAGCAAATGCTTCATTAAGGATGTACGGTTGAATTGAGTTTGAAATAGGATACTGGTATGTTACTTGTTTTCTGCCAATACATGATTCGAAAAAGAAAATATTTTATGCCATCTTTGCTTAGTAATGTACAATTTCGGTGTTTTGAAAGAAAAATAAAGTATTATAGAAAAACAACAAATTAGGAAAACATGATTGATTACGCTTTTATTTCTGAAAATCTATTTTTACAAACTTGCGATGAAAAGGGTAGGCAGGTCTGTATTAGGACCCTTTCATGAGCAGAAAAGGTGTTGGTGCGCAATCCCAAGGCATTGAAGAAATACATACATGTATGATTGCTTATTTCATTTGAAATAAATTTTATTGTATGAGGATAAAAAAAACCAGTTTATTTTAGTTATAAATTTTACCAATTGATAAAAAATGCGGGTTAAAAAGAGAATATTCAATGTTTTGTAGTTAAATATGGAATTTATTTCACGAGTGGAACATATTTCTGTGATATTTTTATGAAAGCGAAGTACAAGTTATTTAAAAAAAACTCTGTCTCACGAGTGAAATAAATTCCATATTCCACTTCAAAACATTGAATTTACTGTTTATTACAGTTTATTTGATATTCCGTTTTTCTCGGTCTTTTTCAAATGCAGTCATAGGCTACATGACGTCATAGTTGAGCGGGAGAACCGTCATAATCAAGTGTTGTGAGATTGAAAACATTGTAAACAAGGATATCAACTACGTATTTAGGGGACCCTTGGCAGTTTTATCATGTAAGAATGGTTTATTTATTTTCTAACGGACCAAGGAGTATTTTTTACAACATTCTTTGTTATTTGAATGTAATTCAAGAGTTTTACCGCACTTCTGACATTTGTCACACTGTGAAAGGATATCATTTTAATATCCTTTTACACTGTGACAGAATATCATTTTTATTCAATGAATAAATTACAGAATTTCACTGTTTAAAATGTAATTTTAAAAAAGTTCTCCCTATAAAAAGGCTTGAAAAATTCAGTTCCTTCAAAAACTGTTATCACAGTTGTTTTTTTTTTTTTAACTGGAAATGGCTACATCTACAATTAACTTTCTGAAGTTTGAAATAGAATTGGCAGGAGATGGGGAAACTCCCAAGTTTGTTATAAAGGAGAGCGAACAGTTCAGACGTGGACATTACGCTGTTCAGTTGACGTTCTTTAGAGGGAAGGTGTTTTTGCACATTTAAGGTAAGATTTAAAATCTTTTCTCTCTCGCACAGTTAAATTATGTTTAATTTCTATAGTTTAAATGTTTTTTTTTTAATTCGGCTGTTTACATAATATTAGTATTAAGTTTTGCCTGTTCTTAGAAAGGTCTATATTCAAATACACCCATCTTCGCTAGCAAAGGGTTTCCGATTCCTTTTAGAATCAAATTGCATGAGGTCGCCATATTGTTTCAAACGTCATACTGATTTACGTATGTTACAGCTATTTTCATATTAAAGAGCTTCAAGGGACTTAACTCAATTACAATGATAGGCGACGCAATTAAAGTTCCCGTTTGATAGGATTAAATCTGCCAAGGGTTGTAGAGTAGATTTCGGATCGGAAACCCTTGATTTGCGAAGATGACATACACCACAAGATAAAATTTAAATCTCTCTCTAAATATTAGAGATCAATTAATTAGATTTGTTTAAAAAAAAATCATAATATAGATTGATGGACCTCATAAATCTACGGGTTTTTTTTTTAAAGACAATCATAAGGGGATGCAAGTTTCTCTCCCAATGGATGTTTTTGAAGCAATTTTGGGGAGCAGAGAAAAGTAAGGCAAGTTCTGACGTATTAAGAAATCTAGCATGCCCGCCAAGCCCACCTATGGTTGGTAATTACTTTACAAGTTCTTCTTATTCAATTTTAAATTAATTAAACCAGTAGTTAATACATCCCTTTCCGAACTTAAAAAATCAGAGACTAATCCTCTTGTTTTTAAACAGAAATTAGCTGAAATCAAAAATGCTAAACCTGCAACAACAGAAATTTACACAGACGGATCAAAGGATAAAGACAGGGTTGCTGCCGCTGCAATTATCAATAAAAATGTTTTTTCCGTAAGACTTCCAAACGAAGCAACAATTTTTACAGCGGAGGCTAAAGCTATACAACTTGCTTTTGAATATATTAAATCCTCGGATAAAAACTCTTACAGTATTTTCAGATTCGCTTTCATGTTTAAAGTCCATACACAATATGAACATTGATCATCCGTACAAATGAGTTCCATCATTTTGCTAAACAAGGTAAAAATGTTGAATTTTGTTGGATTCCAAGTCATATTGGTATTCAGGGCAATAACAAAGCTGACAGTGCTGCAAAATCTGCTCTTCAATATGAAATCGTACCTTTTAAAATTCCCTACACAGATCTTAAGTACTTTGTGAAACTTTATGTAAATTCTCTTTGGCAAATATATTGGGATTTTTGTGTTGGTCATAAATTGTATTCAATACAAAACAATGTTAATCAATCATCTTACTTCGGTCTGAAACGTCAGGACGAAGTTATTATTTCAAGATTAAGAATTGGACATTCAAGATTTACCCATTCCTATTTAATGAGCGTAGAACATCAACCTGAATGCATATCTTGTGACTGTGCCATAACTTTAAATCATATACTTTTAGAATGTTCTGATTTTTCACCTGTTCGAAATTAACTTTTTAATGGTGTAAAAACGATGCATGATCTTTTTGCAAATGTAACTCCTAGCGCTATTTTACAATACCTGCAAGAAACAGATTTTTATAATAAGATTTAAATGTCAATATTTTTATAAACATTATTATCTTTGTATATTTGTATTTAACTGTTTTTATTTTTAAATTCAAAGTCCGTCGGATGGGACGTTAAATGGTGCCCCGTGTCAAGGATAACAACCCCCTTGGCACGCAAAAGATCGTTTCTCTGGAGTTCGAAAAAGAGTAGGCTCACTGGGGGCCGCCAGAGAAACCCAAAACTTTCAAAACCGTTCATACAGTATTTAAATTTCTCCGCCGAAATATGGCTGAAATATTGCCGACTCAGCGTAAAATACCAATAATCAATCAATCAATTTTAAATAGGGGATATTATATTATATTGAAAATAAATAACTTAAGGTGCAAATATGTTTTAAATGACCATTGCACCGCCTAAGAAAAGAAAGCTAGAATTAAAGAGAAGAGTTATTTCATAAGACGAGAGCGAGGAGGAACTCATCATCTAAATATGGCATTTTATTGAAATAAATTCATGGAATACAAAGTTTGTCCTTTTCATTTACAATTTTAAAATTAATGTCTGTCTATTTTTCCCCGATTAAATGAACTCCCCCCTTTTGTCGTATGCAGTACTGGGAAATGCACATGACTTCCTTTCCTCGTATATGATCAATCACCTTCCAGCAGCTCGATACCTCCCACCTGTAGCCTTGCAGAGAGATATTTCTTAAAAGGTACGATATGCGTTTTTCTTTTAAATTTTTGTCATTTTAGTATTGTCTCCTCTTAAACGTGGAATAACTACTCAGGTGACTGTTAGGGCCCTTGAGGCTGAAGTGCATAACTGTATATTTGAGGTTGTCCATTGAAAAAAAAGGATCATTTTGTGCTCACAGTACTCAAACCTTCAGATTAAAATTATTATTCGAGGGAGCAGGATGTTTCAATAACAACTATTTTTTCTCATTTGTTAGCACTAGACTTTTGGAAAACTCCTAATCGAAAATTACATGCCGTGAAGAAAATTAGGCTACCAAGTCTCGCATCAACAACGTAAACGTAAAAGGTAGAGTATACAAGCATTGAGTAACTTTTTGTTCTATGTTGACCATACTTGCATGAATTATTATTGTTCCCCGATTGAATGACCACCTTTTTGTCGTGTGCAATACTTGTGAATGTACATGACTTCCTATCATTGCAGATGACATTACCTTTCAGCAGCTCAATTCCTCCCAACCTCTAGTCCTACAGAAGGATCTTCCTTAAACGTAAGATATGCAATTCTATTTATTATTTTTTGTAATTTTAAATTGTCGTCTTTCTCCTCGTAAATGTGGAATATATATTTTTTTTACCTTCTACTATAGCTGATTGTACAGAACTCCCTAAGACCTTGAACACCTCAGTTGACTCAATTTCCCTTGTTTAAGAAGAAAAAAGGGGGGGGGGTTAGTTTAGTTTTAATGAGTAATTGGATTTTTTCTCTCTTTTGCAAATGTAACTTTTTTCATACAGATGAGAGAACAATGAACCCCGTCTTTATGCAAAGTAAGATATCATTGTATACATTGTTTTATTAGTACTCGTGCAAAGAAACAGAATATGTTACGTATTCCCAGTACATGTATTATTCAATTACTCAAATTGTTACTCCATGTAAATATATTATTAACGTGTTTCTATTTAAAAATGTCAAAACAGGTAAAAACATCGTTTATCTCCATCAAGTGATTTTTAAAATCCCTTACAATAGCAACGGCTCAAGAAGATAAGAACAGACATGCAAGTAAATGATCTATCTTAATTTTTTTTTCTCTCTACGGTATAAAAATTGTAAGGTGTTTTTTTTTTTACAACAGTTATCAAGAATTCCCTTTTCAAGACACCATCCTGGGATAGTGAATCGTATGTTTTTTAACCCTTTGGCATTAAAAAAGTCTTCCCTTATTTACTTTATAGCCCTCCCTATTTTTCCCTTGCACAGAATATGTTTGATGTTGATAAAAACCAATCTGTCGGGTTTCAGTCTTTACTTTGATTTATTACCTTTACTTTTTGCTGTAACTGTAAAACTTATATCCTACTTTACTTTTTTGCTTTCTTTAAATAAAATTTTTAGACTGTGAAGTTTCCTTTCTACTTCTTCCCCATTAAAAAATTGATTGAAACAGCCAAGTGTGTATTTCACTCAAGTTAAATCAATTAGTAAAATATGTAACTCGAATTAATCAGAACGTCTTATCCATATGTAATGGGGGCTGTTTATAATCAAAATTATTTAATGGATATCAAATAGTACAAAATTAATTTAGGTTGGCTTAGTTATTTAATACGAAAATTTGTATGGAACAAGTCAACCACTATTAATGTCAGTCTCAATCATCGGACGAGTTATCCATCCTTTTTCCGGCCTCATCAAACTTTTCAAAAGCGTCATGCCACCAGTAAGGGATTAAAGAACACCAGTCGTCATTAAATGGCACAGGGAAGAAATTGGGTCAGCAGCTAGAGGGAAAGGGAGAAAGGAGCGTTCCCGCCCGGAGGCGCGGACACAGCGTCCCCTGGAGGACCTTCTCCTCAATCAGTCCAACGAACTTCCTGCAGAGCCGAGCCTGTTGGGCCATAAAACGATCGCAGCGCCAAATACTGGTACTGCACAAGAATCCGATGCAGGTATATCCACATGTGTAGCCAGTGCGGAGGAAAAAAACTCAAATAAAGTGCTCAAAACAATCACTCAGTTTACTCACTAAGACAGACACCTGTACGAACAAGTTCCTTGGCAAAACATTTGGAAGGTTATAAACATGCCAAATTCTTAATTCAGGGTTTCACTTTTGATTTTAGGCTACGACATCAGGGCCAACGGAGGGGCAAGAGAATGCTGAAATCTCAGTAGTTTATATGAAAATTTTGTCGATAGCTGAAAGAAAAATCAGGCCCACTGTGAAGGAGATATTGCATCAGCAACTGCGTTTGCCTTCGTAGGGATATATATGAAGCTTGAATTATGTTCCCCAAACGGAGTTTCGGAACATATTGTTTTTACTCCGTTTCTTATTATTATGTCGCCCCGAACGAAGTCGGGGACGACTTATTGCGATTGTACGCATGTTTTTGTTGTCCAGGCTGATTCTCAGAGGTGGCTGGGACAATAATCCTGAAACTTTACTCAAATGAGGATCACTGGTTGTAGTTCCAAACTATGTATGGTATATTTAGAAGAAAGGACATCAATGCTCTACATTGATTTATCATAGTGATCATTTTGAGACTATAGTGATCACTTTGAAAATTTAAATGTTTTAATGTTTTATTATTATAAATTCATGCTGCAATAAAAAATATTAACCCCTTTAAAAACAAATATGCAAAAATAGTGTATTCTCATTTGTCTGTATCGATACTATGTATCGCATATCGCACCTCTGTATCGCAATATATATTGTAACGAAAAAATGTTTTCAATACCCAGCCCTAGCAATGTCCCGACATTCATCATGACCTTTCGTCTGCGCGACGCATAGCAGCCTTCCATATGCACCTCTCTGGACCTGCACAGATATGGTTTTATTCAGTTCCATCCACGGACAAAGCTTGTTGGGAAACATTACTTGACGAATTCCGGGAACAGTATATAAGTACAGACAATGTGTATGATCCTTCCTTAATGATAGAATCTGCAGCATTTAATATACTAATACTTGGTGCATCTAAGTCGCTTGAAGATAATCATAGTTTGGTCCTCGAAAAAGGTCAACGACTAGGGAAACTTGAGAGAGAGATGATATTTCAAATCATTTAGGGTCTGCCACCCTCCTTAGCCTTCTTTGTTTGTGCTTAGATGGCCACTTCCTTGAAGTCTGCCCTTATCTCTGCTAAGTCAGGTGAGGCAGCAGGGAACCCTACAAATTTCCCAGGATCCCCATCTGTTCCCAAGGTGTTAGCAGTAAAACCGGGTTCCACACGTTCAACAGAACTTGATGACCTGAAGGACAAAGTCCAACAGCTCCGGAAGATGATGGAGGACCACCTTCAATTTCAGAACCTTCCTATAAAAGGACCGCGTCGGGATAATTGCCGAGCCAGAAGTACTTGCCATCGCTGTAATTGACCGGGCCATATTCTGCGCCACTGCTTATTGACAGGACATCGGACCCCGCGCCCAGATGTACAGTGTCAGGTGTGCTACCAGTACTGACATGACGCATAAGGGTACATGCAAATCGTGCATTCACCTCCAGTCCATTTCTCCTACAGGCGTGTTTCCGCAGCCACAACCAAGTCCGTACCATGTCGCGCCAGTCCAGATGCTGACTCAGCCGAACCAGGTAAACTACCAAGTCCGGAGGGACATGTCCCGCGGTCGCTCGGGAGGTCGCTAAATCGCATCCGAGGCGCAGTTCAGAACACACGTTATATATAATTCACAATTTATGTATCTGTCTGTCTATTTTGAAAACTAGAAAAAGCCGCATTGTTAGATTCTGGGTGTGCAATTAATGTTATATGTCAGAGTCATTGTTCGATACTGTACCTACTCATTTGAAATCTGATTTTTAAGCGAATTCGTGCATTAAAGTTCAGCTTGCTGATACTCGACAAATCTGTGTTGTAGGTACTGCAATTGTTCACTGTTCTTCAGTACATGGCAAACATGAGGGTTTATCTTGTATTTTGTACATGTTATGCGGGATACTTCTCACCCCTTGATTATTAGTACAGAGTTTATGTGTAAACACAATGTTGTACTAGATTTTTGTTCAATGCATTATGGTACTAGAACCCTGAAAGTAAAGTGTAAATAGCGTGTATAACAATTCAACCTAATTCTGAATGTATTCTTCAGGGTACCTTGCATAAGCACACCTGGGTTACATGTTGTATGTACAAGCAGCAAATTTATGTTAAAATCAGGTCTCGTGGTTGCTCGATCTGTTATCACTGTACATAATGTTAATCGTAATTTGGTGAAAATTCTGAATCCCTCAGACACTTTTGTAACTCTATACAGAGGGAAAGTACATGCAGATTTTGTTATTCTTGATGGTTCTTATAACATTTTACCCATTGATAGTATGAAAAAATACTGTAGATGAATGTCAATGTGTGTAAAGATGTTGAAATTGTAAATGGGCAACCTAAAGCGTCTGAGAACGCAGACACAGTATCTGTTGATTTTGAAACTTTTATATCATATTTTGATTTTGATCAGAAAAATTTGTTTGATGTAAAATGCGGTATGTTGAAAAATTGTTTATTTCGGCATAGGGATATTTTTGACATCAAAGAAAACCCATCATTAGGTTTTACATTTCTTGTACATACTAATGCTGTTTCAAAGCATCATACGCCTTATAGACTTCCCCTGACGAAAAAGTTCTCGGGACTCAATTGACTGAATTGTTAAATGATGTAACAGGTCCAGACCTTGTCACCATAAGTCTTGGGGGATGGCGAGTTTGTTCGTTTTGCTCTATACATATCACATTAACAATTCATAACCTTTTAAGATCGTTGAGTGGTAGTGTTGCAATATAAATGGTGAACTGGTTAACACAGTTTCATACTACCCTTCTCCAAAAGCTTATTGAATGAAATGAAACTATGCGCATTACATAAGCATGAAATGGAATCAACTATGTACAACCTACTTAAACATATAGGATAAATGATAATAGCGGACTTCTGTGCGAAGACACACTATTTCCGGATTTAAATCTTGCATATAAATTTATTTATCATTAAGTAAATTTTCATATTGAATTATAGCAGTAAATTAATAACTTTACATTTTAGTTCACTAATTCAAACACAAGACGGACATTAACAATTCCAAGTAGTATTTCGTAAAAAATATTTTCCCGTAGGTACCTTGGAAAAAAAACGGTCTGGTGAATAAGAGTTCATGTCCTTAAAAGAGCGATGTCACCACACCTAATTAATGATAAATTATGTACATTTTCAACGTAAACAGAATCATTACACACCTTTAGATGATGATGTGTGCACCACCTCATTTTTCTCCTTAAATTTTATAATCTGTCGTTCCTACTGAACTTTATATGGTTTTGTAATTGAATTTAGGGTTGGGGTGGGTGGAGGTGGGGCAGGAACCAGAGACTGACGATATGTTTATTCTATTTTAAACATTTTCCTTTAAATCAGAGTATATTGACCAGGTCTTACATTTTATGCGTAAATTTTATTAATCATTACTAGACTCCAAAGATTGGATAACAAAGTTTTGAAGAACTGATAATTATTAAATTCATTACTTTTTCATTTGTTGTACTTCTGTTATTGACAATGAAATCATTGCATTTTCTTATTTGTTTTTCGTCTCCCTGTCACTACTTGGATACACATTTATTTAGTAAAATAAAACCAAATAGAAATAATCATGGTCTCAAACTTTTTTTTACCTTTATAATTATTTGCAAATTAATACACACAAGGCACCTTTAATAAAAAATCGGCCTGTACTTTTATATGGCACATTCCCTATAATTGATATATCTTTGCACAGACTTTTTTCAAATAGAAACATTTCAGGATTTGGTCTTGCCCTTTGAATCCTCTTATATAAGAGTTAAGTTCATTAACTTCACTTCTTTTGATTTTGTATGAAAAGTTATCCATTAGACGTGAGAATTTTGCTGGTTGTCACTTTTTTGCACACTTACGGAACTCACAGTCTTTCTTTCCAAATATCATGCGTTTTGTCATACAGACAGATGACGAAAACCTTATTTTTGCAAAATTTAAATTTTTTTTTTTACTTAAATGGGGTGTTGCAGAAACTCGCGATTATTCCCTATGTATCGAGAAGTACATTTAAATACCTGTGTTAAGTCTAAATATAGATACAACTAAGTAGAAGACTATGTTTACGGCGGGTATTCCCTGCTTCTTCACATCATGCAAAGTTTATTCTCACTGATTGGCAACCTTTTAGTGAACGTTAACCTTTTTATTTTATTAATTTTTTTTAATTATGTATATCACTATCGCCATTTTCCACGAGAAAGGTTAAAACAATCAAAACCACAATGGCTGGTGCATCTTGCACCGAAATTTGAAAGATAAACTATAGACATCGTGCAGAAATATTTTTTTATTAAATAAAATGTCCCATAATCACACTGTTAGTGCTACATCCAAGACATTCTATTTGTTTCAAATTAAATCTTGGCTACTAAATAATAGACCGAATATGAATCGAAATGAGTAAAGAACTGTAGGTAAAAATATTTGCATTTCGTATGGAGAATAATTTTTATTCAATTTTTGCGTTTTTCAAAAATGTGCCTCATTAAAACAAAAATCGGAAATGGCATTTTTGAAGAAAATTTCTAGCTCTTTGTGCGTATATTAAAATTGTTTCACGGAGGCAATTTTTCAGAATAATTGGGATTCCCTATTTAAAACATGTAAAATCTTATATATTTTGTTTTGAGACTAATTTACAGTTTATTTGATGGCAAATTGGAAGTCAATACGCAGCTTCCAAATATTGGTTTTTATTGGTTTCTGTAACATAAAATTCTTCTTTTAATCTGCTACACATTTAGCGAAAATAACAAAAGAACTGCAAAACCCTCTTTAAATAACATTTTTAAAGAACGGTATCTGATATGAGTGCCATATAATGATAAAAGTATTTGTACAGGTCATTCGGTTTATTACACAATGACGCAATTAAGAAGTTTGATTAATTTTGTCAAAAGTAAAGCAATGGTATAAGAATTGGTCAAACAGATAAATGCAACGATTTTTTTTTCAATTATGAAGATTTATCTGTGACCTGTAAAATAAAATGAGGAATAAATTACAAAAAAAACGATTTATTATTTGCTTGTAAAAAAATAAAGGGAATTTAAGTTTATTTCGAAAAAAAAAAATACAACTTTAGTGAAAAAGAGGAGAACTCTGTCATATCACCAATTAAGGCTACTTTTTCATTCTGTATGAATTATTTAAACTTTTACAAAGTAATTGTTTTTCAATGGAAAAGTAGAAGGAATTTGACGATTAAAAATGTATAAGGCCAAAAAAATTGTGTGTTTCGGGTAATGCTGATGAAAAAGTTAGGGTTTCCCTGCTATATTTTTTTAGGAGATCCGCCGCAGCTTTAATTTCCTCCCATATGTTCCATAATGCATCAATTATATCTTCCGGAATAGAGACCCACCTTTTTGTTTTTGTCTGTTGAGATATATAAAAATGATTGACAATTAAATAATCCCAAAGTTCATATCTTATTGAAAAGACACACATTCACACATGCATACTCCAACAAATAAACTTTTCAAACAATGTATATTGTGGTCGTGGATGATGATGATGATGATGATGATGATGATGTAACTGAAAATGAAGTTAAATAATATTCAGTATTGCAAAGACCAACAAAAATATATATGAGAGAATATAATGTTTTTTCACAATAAAAAAATACATGTCGTTGACGTCGTATTTAGTGTCAATGTATACATGCAAATCCTTGATTAACTAGTAATTCACAAAGTTGTGAACTTGACTCTTTTTTGTGGCACCAAAGCCAGCAGGCCACCCGTTCGGGACGTTTTTTTTTTCTAAAATTTTATATAAGGAAGTGCAGATAACTCTCAAAATGTACACTTGCTATATGGTATGATAACTCCTCTAATTCCTCTTGAATTTCAGTTTTTTTTCTAATCCACATGTCTTTGCTGTTCTAAATCACTCTTTCTTAATGAAAGTGTTTTAATTATCTCCTTATCTTCGTCTTCATTACGTCCATAAACATGAATTACAGTGGAATACTGATGATAGTATTTTGTTAATAAACTGAGCCATTAAGGTTTAAGTCTGCTTATAAATTGATTTTTTGTTAATTTTTCACAATTGTATTTTAAAAGATTATCAATTGAATATCCTTCAGTTTTAAAACACACCTGATGATTACTGCCACCCTAATTTCTTCATCATTTTGGATGTCATTCATGTCATGATCCCGATTCCTGAAAAAACATAATAAAGTTTTATCAAGAAACAATTTTACACTTTAAAGCGACTTCAAAGTTTGAAATAAAATTTGAATTAAATTTGAAAAAAAGTTGTTTTTTTTTAACTTATTTCTTTTCAATTTATCTAAGTGAGAATTCCATGTCAATTCTAAGTTTTGGAGTGGTATCAGCAGACAAAAAAGTGGTAGAGAAGGAACTCTGGATATACGTCATAAAACCTTTCCCCCTCCCCTTATTTTTTTTAAAATAATGATTGGGGGTTATATTTACCCCCTCCTCCTTTCAATGTCTTCTTCAATATGAAAGTTGACAGAGATAAATATGTGCAGCTTACTTAACAATTGTTAAATTTCCCTGGTGGTATGGTATGTGGTATGGAAGGTTGGGAATGGAGGGGATGGGATATAACTTCAATAAAAAGAAGGAAAGAAAACAATGTAAAATAAAATACTTGTAACTTGTGGGAATGCTGTCCTTTCCAACTCCTCCCCCATTTGTATCCACATTTCCTCAAAGTCTGCAAACGAATCTGCGGATTTTCTTGCGTCACTGTGATAGTATAAATTTAATCTAAATAATTTTTTTTAACTTTAAAAAAATCATTTAATGACAAGATAAGACATAAAAACAACAATCAAAAGAAAACCAGAAGTCTCTGACGAGACTGTAGCTCTACTGGTTTGTACTTATCAAAAACCATTGCTCTATTTTATGTATCTTTGTGTAGTCTACTTGTGTGCCAACTTATTTTGAAATCAAACTAAAACTTTAGAAGGAGTAGCGTTTTAAAGGAATTTCACAGAAAATTCTATTTTTAGTAACCATGGTAACACCTTTCATCAAAATAAAAAACCGATGCACTATTCTATGTATCTTAGTGTAGTCTACTTGTGTGCCAAGTTATATTGAAATCAGACCAAAACTGTAGAAGGAGTAGCCTTTTAAAGGAATTTCACAGAGAATTCTATTTTTAGTAACCATGGCAACACCGTTCACCGAAATTAAAAACCGATGAACTATTCTATGTATCTTAGTGTAGTCTATTTGTGTGCCAAGTTATAATGAAATCAGACCAAAACTGTAGAAGGAGTAGCGTTTTAAAGGAATTTCACAGAAAATTCTATTTTAAGTAACCATGGCAACACCTTTCATCAAAATTAGAAACCGATGCACTATTCTATGTATCTTAGTGTAGTCTACTTGTGTGCCAAGTTATATTGAAATCAAACTAAAACTGTAGAAGGAGTAGCCTTTTAAAGGAATTTCACAGAGAATTCTATTTTTAGTAACCATGGCAACACTGTTCATCAAAATTAAAAACCGATGCACTATTCTATGTATCTTAGTGTAGTCTACTTGTGTGCCAAGTAATACTGAAATCAGACTAAAATTGTAGGAGGAGTAGCGTTTTGAAAAATTGTTTACAGACAGACGGACAGACAGACAGACAGACAGACGGACGGACGCCGGACGCATTACTATCGCATCAGCTCTTCTGGTCTCTGACCAGTAGAGCTAAAAACACAAACTAAAAAATGTGTTTTCGTACAAATGTATGTTATTCTAAGCTTGAACACAATGGTGTACAACAAAAGCAAAACACCAACTTTGCTTTTCTTTACAGAATTATAAAAAAAAAGTCAGTTTTGCACACTTGTCGATAATCAGAAACACACACGCAGGAAGACTTTCACGAAATGACGCATCTGCCGTTTCAAACTATAGAGTTGTAAACTGAACCCTTTTATCTTCTTTAATCAGCTTGCCCTCCATATAATTCAGTATTATCCGAATTTGCTCACAATCCTTCGTTACTCTGACCAGGAGGGTTTTTAAAACCTCGAATCGTTCCTGGAAGAGCTCGGGTTTACACGGTTCTCTCATACTCATCTCCAATTTACGTATTTTGTCCGGATTTGTTAGCCTGTTAATGAAATATAAAATCAACCTTACACCGCATTTTAATTCAAAGTACACCCCACATTCTGTGATTACTGGTTTGTGAGTTTTAAGAACCCATGTCTGTTGTAAAAGAAATCAGCAAAAGTAATTCAATGACATTTTTATAGAACCCGGCCTTTTGTAAATGAATTGACATCGATGATAAATCAAAAGATGATAATTTAATATTGCTATAAAATTAATGTGTTTAAACATTCATCACCTCAAAGTAGTCAGGATGGAGTCTTCCACTTGACTAAATCGACCCTTACCATTATCCGAGTAACTGCAACTGGCGCAAAGGCACTGCAGTTTGAATCAAGTGCCGGCGATTAACTGGCAACTGGTGCTAAGGTGCCACAGTCAACCAGGCTTTCTGATGAAGGACTTAGCGGTCTTAAGAGATCGAGAGAGAGGGCGCAAGACACTAACATTTTATTATGTTCAAACTAAATTATCGAAATTATTTAAACCTGCATTTTCTGAAGTTCAAAAGATTTAAGTTAACTTCATAAAAATCAGTTAGCCAATAGTTTAGTAATTAAACAAAATGAAAATTTAATGACTAAAGAATTTTAAAAAAAATTATTAAATATACAAATAACACATTCTGGTACATCACATTATACAAGAACCAAATTTTTACCTTTTTATTGACTCATTCTCTTTGCAAATTGTACTTAATATTGAATGGTAGTTTGGAGAGGGAGGGGGTTGAAGATAACTTCAATAAAAGAGTGAGAGAAAATGTGAAAATAAAATACATACAGCACTTGTGGTTTTTTTCATATTTTTAATTTTATTTCTTATTAGGAATCAAAAGAAGAAATATGTTAAATTTCCATATTAAAGCCTCATCAGGAGCGTAATATCACTTATTTCTGATCTGAATTCAATAATGGATATGTTAATGATATAACAGGTAAATGTAAAAAATTTTTACATGGTGAAGGATCCATACTTTAGAAAAAAAAGAGTCGTATCAAAGGACGTAATAATTAAATAATTATGAGTATAATAGTTTAAGTTTTCTGGATAAATTACCATAAACAAAGCTTTATTCAATAATTTTTAAACTTCCTTTGAATGTGGAAGTAGACCTCCCTGTTGTAATAGGATATCTTGATGGAGTGTTGTCCTTTCCCAATTCTCAGAGAATCATTTTTCTCTATTACAAACATGGGCTTTTCACCGTCATCATCAATTTGTTGTGAGAAAACAGCTTTTACATTCGAAGCCATAACTGCTTTTAGATGCGCTAGAAGTAAGGGTGACAGGATGACGTCATGGGTTTTTCCAGACCCCACCCACAAAGGTCAAAATAGAGGTCTCAGTCAAGGGTGGAGTCTACAGTCAATGAAGTCATGGGTTACCTTAGTGCAAAGAGTGAGTCTACAGTCAAGGAGTCTACAGTCACAGACATCACAAAAATGTCAAATAAATATATACCATATCAACTCTGCAATATTGTTTGCATTTACGAACATTCGAAGTCATTCAATGCTTAGAAATAGTCTATGTATTAATTTAATTTAGGAACATCTGTAGGTATGTTCACATAGCAACAGTCTATGTATAAGTCTAATTTAGGAACATCTGAAGAGTTGTAAACTGAACCATTTTAACGTACTTATCTTCTTTAATTAGCTTCTCTCCATATAATTCAGTATTATCCGAATTTGCTCATAATCATTCGTTACTCTGACCAGGAGGGTTTTTAAAACCTCGAATTGTTCCTGGAAGAGCTTGGGTTTACACGGTTCTCTCACCCCCTTTTCCAATTAGGTATTTTGTCCGTTAATGAAATATAAAATCAACCTTACAGAGTGTCAGACACCGCATTTTAATTCAAAGTACATCCCACATTCTGTGATTATTGGTTTGTGAGTTTTAAGAACCCATATCTTTTGTAAAAGAAATCAGCAAAAGTAATTCAATGACATTTTTAAAAAACCCTTTTGTAAATGATTTTCATAGCAATATTGAATTATCATCTTTTGATTATCATCGATGTCAATTCATTTACAAAAGGGTTCTTTAAAAATGTCATTGAATTACTTTTGCTAATTTATTTTACAAAAGATATGGTTTCTAAAAACTCACAAACCAGTAATCACAGAATGAGGGATGCACTTTGAATTAAAATGCAGTGGCTGACACTCTGTAAGGTTGAATTAATATTTCATTCACAGGCGAACAAATCCGGACAAAATACGTAAATTTGAGAAGAGGATGAGGGAACCGTGTAAACCCGAGCTCTTCCAGGAACGATTCGAGGTTTTAAAAACCCTCCTGGTCAGAGTAACGAATGATTGTGAGCAAATTCGGATAATATTGAATTATATGGAGGGCAAGCTGATTAAAGAAGATAAGTGCGTTAAAGGGGTTCTGTTTACAACTCTATAGTTTGAAACGGCAGATACGTTATTTCGTGAAAGCCTTTCTGTGTGTGAGCGTGTGTGTGTCTGCTTAACGACCAGAGTGTGCAAGGCTGACTTTTTTTGTAAATATGTAAAGAAAAGCTGGTGTTTTGCTTTTGTTGTACACCATTTTGTGTTCAAGCTTTTCTGTTGTGTTCATTGTGATTAGTGTATTTTTTGTCTGCTTGATAGGGCTGCCACGTTTAACCGAAATATCGGTTAACCGCGATTCACAATCTTTCGGTTCGATTCGGTACGTTTTTCCGGGATTTCGATTCGATTCAGGTTTGATTTTTACACACTAACATTTGCTGTTGTTACGCGCATTCCGATTGGTTAATCGGAAGAAATAATGGCAAATCATGTTAAAGTAAACAAAAACATGAAAATGGCCGCGAAGAAGTCAACGTGGGACTACTTACAAGTTACATTTACGAAAGAAAAATGGTCCAGATGGTAAATAGATTTACCTAAAGGCAACACCCATCAGCCACGTAATTCTGAATTTACAGGAATCGACAGGGTGCTGCTAATTTCCATATTTCTTTTAAATATTGAGATCGTTTTGAATGTGAAATAATTATTGACATTCTTGATATGACAGTAATGTGGTAGGTGGTTTGATATCGTATTTGTAAATCTAAAATTTAAAATCACAGCAGCGATCTTACCGTTTCTATTTTGGCCAAACAGCCTTTGTAAGCAAATCACCAATATTTTTATGTTTAGCATTATATTTTCGCTATGCATATTTAATATATCCGTCATTCATACTACGAAATTTGTCATTTTTGGCCAATTTTGTTGCGAACGACAGCGAACGCCCGAAATTTGTATGCTAAATTCATGCGCAATTAATCCGCTCCCCAGTGGGACCGGGCCTTTATAAGAATGAGGTCAGAGGTCATCATGGAGGCGTGAGTCGTGGTCAGTGCAAGGGCTTCGGAATTTTTGTATTTAACAACAATATATTCTTCTGTCCGGGCCAAAAACTGGCCAGGTAACATCTACCCGCATTGGTATTGTCTGACTTTTAATACCTTGTGCATTATTTCCTATTTTGATTAGTTTTTGACCATTTTGTTGTTCTCATGTGGGGACAACTCTGGAGCTGAACTGTACTTACGTTACGTTTTGGGTTATATCTCTGTAAAATAGCCATGTCTCACTCAGATGCGGTCCAGATAGTGGCCGACACAAATTCACTTATCTGCGGGAAAACTTCCAACTCCAGTAACAGTGCACTATCACTAAACTCAATTCACCTGTTACTTATTCAAAGGAATTCGCGACTGTGTGAAATTGAGAGCAAGGTGTCCCAATTTAATGTTTTCCAAAGTGATGTGACCAAAAGCAAGGCAAAAGTAACTCATCTAGACTCAGATATAAAGACAATACGTAGTGAATTCAAAGATCTTGATTCAAATGTAAGTTCTATGGGGTTAGTATTTGACTCTGTGAAGGATACGGCGGACGCGGCCAAGAAAAAGCTGGAAGTAAAAACCAGAAGTCTCTGTTGAGACTGTAGCTCTACTGGTTTGAACTTATCATAAAAGAAGGGAAAAGTAGCAGTTGGGACATAAAACTTTACAAAAGCATTGAATAGAATAATGATCCTTGATGAAGTATCTTTTTGTGGCAAGATTGCAATTAGACTATCACTGTATGGGTAGCTTTTAATGAAATTTTACAGAATTTTCAATTTTAGTTACCATGGCTTTCATCAAAATCCAATCACAAAACTGATAATAATGTATCTTAGTGTAGTCTACTTGCATGCCAAATTATATTTGGCTAGGACCACAACTGTTGGAGTAGCATTTTCAAAGTATTTCACAGAAATTTCTGGTAGAAAAGATCTATGTATATCTTAGTCTACTTGTGTGCCAAGCTAGAAATTTCAATTTTTAGTAACCACGACAACACTGTTCATCAAAATTAAAATCCCATTTACAGAGTTATATATCTTAGTGAAGTCTACATGTGTATCAAGTTATATTGAAATCAGACCACAGCTGTAGGAGGGGGAGCATTTTAAAAGTATTTCACAGAAATTTCTATTTTTAGTAACCACGGCAACACCGTTTATCCTTAGTATGTGTTTTATTGAAATCGGACCAGAACTGTAGGGGAAGTAGCATTTTGAATGTTTTTCACAGAAATTCTATTATTAGTAACCACGGCAATATATTCCTCGGGGAAAGGGGGGGGGGTCCTCAAAAAAGAAGTGACAAACAAATATTAATTATGTAAAACTTCCTCTGTAAAAGCCATATTTGGAGTAGTAGGGTATATACTGTGAAGTCTTTTTACAATCAAGATGACGTCATGGGGATTCCCAGGTCCCACCCACACAGGTCATAATTAAGGTCACAATTCAGGGGTGACTTTACAGTCAAGGTGTACTCTACAGTCACTGATGTTATCAAATGGTGAAATGATATTGCAGATCTTTACGAAATGACATAGCAACGCTCATGGAAATGACATTGTAACTTTTAGAGAAATGACAATGCAACTTTAAAACATTTTGGGGAATGACATAGCAACTTGCAGATCTATACAAAATGACATAGCAATACTCAGGGAAATGACATTGTAACTTTTAGAGAAATGACAATGCAACTTTAAAACATTTTGGGTAATGACATAGCAACTTGTAGGGAAATTACAATGCAACTTCTAAAGAAATTTGTACTCAGACAACTTTATGATTACACCAATATAAAAAGTCCAAGTTTTCACAAGCTTTTCACAGTCAAATTTCAGATGTAAAGGGAAAAGATCACCAAACACTTTATCATCTGTAGGTATGTTTATTTTCACACAATATAAAAGTTGATTTTAAATCTATATAACAAAAGTGATGACAAAATCTTTTAGAAAGTATAAACTACGTAACATTGAACATTATAAAATTTATCCTTGTGAAATTCATCATTACAGTTCTTTGCCTTAAAGAAGTTCATTTCTTACAAATTCATCACCACAACTTCTCTATGAACAATTATGAAGAGGAAAACTTCTAATGTTTTCTGGCAGGTCCAGCTGAGCATTCAAATTTATCCTCTAAATGGTTAATTATGATGGAGCTTTGCTGCATATCCTCAGCCATTCTCTTATCTCAATATATTAAATTGTTCGTTCACATTTTCCTTCAATGGCTGGCGCATCTTTTTCTCCAGCGCGTTATATTTTCCAGGATGCTTTCCTCTTTATGAAAAAGAAATTAAATTATACAGTTTTAATTAGGTTTGGTCATACATTAATCCAGTAAAATATGAATACGAGTCTTTAACAGTGGGTATATAAAAACAGTTGCATAGAAAAAATCCTCTTAACTGAAAGAAGAGTTATCACTCTACACTCAAAGGTTGTAAATAAATAATACAAAGAAAGACCTTACCTAAAGGAGGTGAGGATAGAATCCTCCACATTTTTAAACGATCCCTCGCCCGTTTCTTCGTCAACAATAACTGGTGGCCAGTTTTCATCAGCTGGAGGGGAGTACTGGGGTGTTGAGGACGACGGGGGTTGGTGGTTCTAATGTAATGAATGTCTTGCTTTCATTTGATGCACTGAAAAATATTGGAGTAAACAAACATACACTTTTGTTGATCTTAAAAAAATCATTTGTAGCTTAATCATTTAGGAATAATCGATAATTTATATATATAATATATCGCCTAGCAAGACTAAATCTAAGTGTGGTAAGAACGATAACTCTAATTGTACAAGTTCCTACCTTTTAAACGTGTTTGCATCGACAGGTGTGGTTGTGACCGTTCTTCGAGGAGAAAGGGGGAAATCTTCATTTTCAAGATCTTTTCTAAAGGGGATGGGTGGGGGGATCATTTTGTATTCATGACCAAAGTTCTCTATACATTACAACATTAGTTTTCCAAGTAATATTTTTTATGGTAAAAACACAAACAAAAGTTAGAAACATTCTTCATATCCCTTCTTTCTTTTGCAAATCCAAAGGGAGGGTTGCAACCCCCGTAGTTAGAATAATCTAACTGTGTCTCGGGACAAGCCCTCAACGGGTCCGTAGGACATTTATCATTTTAACGATAGAACATTCTCTCTACAATCCCCGTACCCCCCCCCCCCCCC
>PRKT01000607.1:48694-88986 GCA_003671525.1 Saccostrea glomerata | reverse complement strand
CTTAATATTTGACGCTTTATATCTCAAAAGTGGGAAATATTTTGATAAGTAATATTGAACAAAAGATATTCAAAATAATGTTCTGAACAATATGCAAAATTTAGTTTTTCGCTATACGTCCCCTTTAAGGAATTGAAGGGTTGGCCCCTAAATATTTCTTTTGCAAATAACCTGAAAACGAAAGAGAATCTCTGAATAACTGTTGAACAAAAAGTGTTCAAAATCCTGAAAGCTTTAAGATGAGATCAAGAAAAAGGGGCTGGGCACTCAAATTAAGGGCTGAGAGGGGCCAAAAGACTTTAATCGATAACTCTTTAACAGTTAATATTTTGGTATACATTATTGAAGCAAAACTGTTTATCTCAACAATCTACAACTGTATATTATAATTTGAATGTCCTATGTTGCATAATTAGGGGCCACTAGGGGCCAGAATGCTATATCTTTGACCCTTTATATCTCAAAAGTCAGAAATATTTTGATAAGTAATATTGAACAAAAGATGTTCAAAATAATGTTCTGAACAATATGCAACCTTTAATTTTTCGCTATACGTCCCCTTTGAGGAGTTGAAGGGTTGGCCCTTAAATATTTCTTTATCAAATAACCCGAAAACGAAAGAGAATCTCTGAATAACTGTTGAACAAAAAGTGTTCAAAATCCTGAGAGATTTAAGATGAGATAAAGAAAAAGGGGCTGGGCACTAAAATTAAGGGCTGAGAGGGGCCAAAAGACTTTAATCAATAACTCTTTAACAGTTAATATTTTGGTATATATTATTGAAGCAAAAATGTTTATCTCAACAATCTACAACTATATATCATAATCTGAATGTCCTATGTTGCATAATTAGGGGCCACTAGGGGCCAGAATGCTAAATCTTTGACCCTTTATATCTCAAAAGTCGAAAATATTTTGATAAGTAATATTGAACAAAAGATGTTCAAAATAATGTTCTGAACAATATGCAACCTTTAATTTTTCGCTAAACGTCCCCATTAAGGAGCTGAAGGGTTGGCCCCTAAACATTTCTTTTTCAAATAACTCGAAAACGAAAGAGAATCTCTGAATAGTTGTTGAACAAAATGTATTCAAAATCCTAAGAGCTTTAAGATGAAATCAGAAAAAGGGGCTGGGCACTCAAATTAAGGGCCGAGAGGGGCCAAAAGACTTTAATCAATCTGATTGGCTGAAACTTTAAACAAAAAAATCTTGATACTATTCGTTATAAAATATGGTATCCCTTGGATAAATCAACATTATGCGACTTTGCAAACCTAAATCTACTAAACCCTTCACTGGACAAACTACAAGATCAGTACATTTTTTAATCACAAATGAATTGCTTTTACTTTTATCACCTCTAAGAGTCTTAACCCTGACCCATCAGTTAGACACTTAACCTCTTGTGCAACAACCAAGAAAAGATCACTAGCTCCATCACCAGTGAAAAACTGAAGTTTTAACCAAGCCTGATCCCGAAACAAAACATATCTTTCCCTAACATGAAGATCATCACGTTTCAATTCCCTATCAATAAATAATGATATTGCCTAACCTTCGACAAAAATATTGGTTTTGCTTGTTTTGGAAGTGCATGTGCCTTAGCCTGTTCTTCTCTAATTAATTTTAAATATTCCTTAACTAAAGGAGATGCAGCAGGACTCCCAGTCCCCGAAATCACATCCCAATATCCTCCAAAACCCTGCTCGTCAAATATTTGAATCAGCTGCTGAATAATGCACTCTATTGTTCCAGAGGCTAAGCGCTTTGGGCAATTACATTCAACATTAGTTTTAGTACCTAAAAATGGGCAACTTAATTCATGTACAATTGTTTTCCCTTTCGAGTCTTTCCAAACCAAAATTCGTCTTGCATCATTTGGTGTACATTTAGCAAGTGATAAGGAAAGAATTTACTAAATTTTCGAATAGGCTGTTCTTCTTCTAAAACCAAGGTGATGACATAGTAATTTCATCCAACTGTAAAAGTCTCCTGTCAATGCCTCACAATCTATATGTACATCTGAAATTATCTCCTACAATAAATATAGAAATAGAATGTCATATTCAATATTAAATGAATGATACTCGATATGCGAATAAGGACCATCTTAAACCAACTGAATCTAAAACAAAACCATTCCTACTAGGTATCCTAACATATCCTTTTTCTACCTTTAACCCCAAACAAACTGAACCGATTGAACAAGACAAAAGTTTTGGCCACCATCAAGGAAGAGGATTCATCTTTGAAACAACAATAGTGCAAACAACACCCTGCTCTGCAAGGAAATTCAGTACAGGAAGTATTAAAGTAAAAGGTGGATATACATATAAATTCTCCTCCCCAGTAACATTCTGACAAAACACATTTACTCCAGATGATGAAGGCGTATGACATGGTGTAAAATGTTTCAGAGCTTTACCATCTACTGATCTCAAAACATTAGAATCCAAAGACATCAAGTCCACAGAATGAGGGCCAAAACATGACTAAACCACTGACCAAGACTTCTCACTTAACATACTATCTGCCAAGTTCAAAGAACGTGAAGGTGCATCAGCAAGATTCAAATCTGAAGGAACATAGGTTAAATGTAAATCAATGCTATGTTCAACAACAAACCCACAAATTTTCTTTATAATACAATTTAATGGCCTCGATTTTCCTCCTTGATTTTTCCAAGACCCTATTACTACCATGTTATCAGACAAAACTTCAACCCTAGAATCTTGTAAAACAGCACTTAAAGATTGCAAAGATTAAAGAACAGCATCAGCTTCTTTTTCAGGAATTGGTCTACAATCATCATTTTCCCAGTATTCACCTAGTACAGTACAACCATTCTCTAATTTAACAGATGCTCCAAACCTAAAACCCGATGCATCAGTATACAACTCTATTCTTTTATGGAACTCAGACCTCAGTTTTGAACAACCAGACCAAAGTGACCAGAAATCTCCAATACTCCAAGAGTGTTATAAACCATCAAATAGCCACGATACTGGATACCAAAATATGGACGAGATCAATTTCACATGATCATAACCAGACTTTTCATCACAAATTCTCTCACACAACTCTCGTGCTTTAAATTCAACATGTTGTTTGCAGCTATTGGCATTTTGAAAATATTGTCTAGGTGGGATATCAGAATCAAAATGTTGACCCTTAAAATTTCGAAAAAAATCATCAATATTTACACCATTTTTAAGCCATTGCAAACCATCAACATTTAACATTTTAGAGTCAATAATGTCCTCCCAAAAAGAAAGATTTTCATGCAGTTGACCAGATACAAAATACTTGGGATCACGTAATCACAAACGTCTTATATCAAATTGTACACCACCACCAAGAACATCTTCACCCGAAGGGACGTGATTTGCAAGCAAAGGAACCCCCCCCCCCCTTCAAGTGTTACTCATGCTGGCTGATCTCTGACTTGAATATTTACAGGATTAAATCCACTGGACATTTCCCAGTCTGGAACTTTGATAAATGTACATTGATCTTGTAGACTCCTGGTACTTTTTCTCTGTATAAAACAATTAACTAAATGAGAACAAGCCAGCAATAGTACACTTAAAGGATGAATCCCTTTGCCTACAATTCACGTGGTAAACCCACTAGGGCATCAGTGTCCCTTGAACTGTAGACAAAGAAATTCAATTAAATTTCATTATTATAATAATCAAATATTAAAACAAAATTATTATGTTGAAAAACATTTTAATCAAGTGACATCAATCTTAATCACCTAACTTCCATTTTGCTGCTTTCATTTTCTCACAATCTTTCACATGATGAGTAGTGCCCTCACAGAACAAACATGCTCCCCTGGGTTTGAAACCTTGACGGAATGTACTAGCCCTACCAGATCTATAACCCTGATTTACATAATAACCTCCAGATCCACCGAACTGCTGAAAAGAAGGAAAATATTCTGAAGGATACATCATACTCGGTACCTGATATGGATACAAATTGTTCAAAGGGCTTACAGGTGTGTCATCTCTTCTATACCCACTTTCACCCTCTTTCTTTTCAACTCTCTGACTCATTCTTAGACTCTGATTTCTCTTTCAAGCACTTTGCAACAGCTTTTGATATCGCATCTGCTGCCTTGCCCCCCAAAACAGACCAACACAAACTTGAAATATCCAATTTAGTCTGATAACAAGTTGCCTGTCTTGACAACTCCTCATATATTCTGCCTCCTCGTGAGAAACCTTCCTTGCCGTCTTTGCAAGATTCTCAAGGGTAAGGAGAATTAAAGACATACTTGGATCCTCTTGCAAATAAAGACACCTCACCTTGTCTTTCAGTTCATTGACTGCATTGTAAGAGGACTTCTCCAGTGATTTCAATTTCAATTTCATTTCCTCCAGGGATACGTCATCGTCCTTTTCTTCGCTTCTCTTTCTTTTCATACATACATACATACATGTATATTAAATAACTATCCATACCTCAATGTCTGATATCTCTAAATTATCTGTAGTATGTCCTTGCTAATTCTAGCAAAGTCTTCCGGCTGTCCAGCCCTTATTCTCATTAAAGCGGGAACTAACCTCACGCCTTTTAAAGAGTGTCGTCTCTTAAGAACTGTCGGCAACACCATGATTCTAAAGCAAAAGAGATAACTCAAATCATATAAACATTTCTCTACCATTCGCTCTTTTCGTCCCGTAATTATTTTATTCATTAGAAATCCTTATTATGAGATACGCAATAGAATATTGCCAAACACGATAAACAATTTTTTACTAAACAACATATACATATAACTGACCCTAAAATATTCACATGAATGAAAATTTCGTGCGCCTTCGCGACCACTCGAACACGTGACTATACCGTATACACACAGGTGAATTCTTGTCTGTAACCAAAAGACCCACCCTTTCTCTTCTAAATTAACTTTATTATACTCTTATAGAATATTGAATTCATTCATGAAAACATACAAATTTCCAGTCAAATTCCATAACTCGTTAATATATTCTCTAAAAAAAAAAACCTCGGTTGTTCATTTAGCCACCTAGGCTTTTCCGACCACCAAGGTCTTAAATATAGTGACCACCAAGGCCACATTCATCGCTACCACGGCCAAATATCTATCGCTACCAAGCCTTAATAAAAAATTTTACCTTCCTTTGGTGAACAACTTCAGCAATGCTACATGTACCAGAACGTCCGTCTTCCACAGGTGTTGAACTAATGAACTCCCTTCACAGGCAATCCTTGTTATCATTTGCGACCAAATTATCTTAATGTGCGGGAGTATCGCATGAATTTTTTTCAAATCACGTTTTATTGCAACTATTAATTCAATGGTCTTCACACGGCCCAGGTCGTTGGCTCCACAATGTAATACCAAAAATTTTGATGCATCAATGAACGTAAGTAAATATTTTAAAAGTTGAAAGACACCATTCCAGCGCATTCTCTTCGACCTTACATGTTACCACAATATTTTATGCCTTTCGAAATTAAGGTCAGATGTGAAACCTAATTCAATCGCAGCTAGAAAGGCCCATTAAATTAATGATGAACCGATGATCCAAATATATTGATAATGCTCTGCAACAAAAAAAAGGATAGAGTTTCAAGCTGTCATTCTATTTGACTGCCAGGATCCTAATTTATATGCGATAACAATCTGCCTTCACCTTCCTAACATTTTAATTGTTTCGTCCTCAACGCCCTTAGAATGAAAGCATGTAGCTGCTCCAATTCTTAAGAAGTTAGTAAGCGGGAAGTTACGTATAACATCCAAAGTTCATTGTCGATTTGCCTCCATGCCATAGAACTATTTCTTGCCTTCTTAACCCTTTCTCTTCCGGCGCATTTTACGTGTTTTTGGAGGCCTTTTGACATGTCATTACTAAATTATTTCTAACTTTTTTATCCTAGGTTAAAGCTAAGCATAATGCATACCATTTTGAAGGGGATTACATAGAGATGATATTTTATGACTATTTAGATGCTCAACCACTGACCTTATTAGTAAAAATTGAGGTCAAAGGTCAATTAAGTGCAAAATTTTATGGAATTTTTTGATACTTTTTAATCTTCAAGCTAAATATTAAGTATTATGTATGTTGAAATAGGAAATTTGGGATATACCCACAAAAGAGCATTATACTGTAGTACACGAAACACATAAACTTTTTTTTCAATTCTGCATATAACTACTTAAAAGGGGTTGCTAAGCAACGCAGAATTCTTTAATTTTCGGGCAGAAATTTTCATTTTTTACTCAATCTAGATACATTTATGCATCCAAGCACATATTAAAGTTAGATGTGAGGTCATAAAATTACAAGGGACATACAGTAGATAAATTGTGTTAAAGTTTGACCTCATTAGATCTATTTTTAGGAGGTCAAAGGTCAAATAAGTGCAACAATTTCATCAACTTTTTTCAACACTTTTCAATATTCTTGCCATAATTTTACACAATGGATGCTGAAATGGAAAATTCTGAATATACTCTCAAAAAGGGATCAGAACTGCAATATCCATGCATCATTTTAGTTCAAATATCTGTTTAATGACCTTTTAGTGGTTGCTAAGCAACAACATTTTAAAGGTTTTGGCTATATACATGTTTGTTATTTCACATTCTGGACACATTCTAGACACTTTTTGTATATTTCATGATATTGTTTGTAAGATATATATGGGCCATAAAGATGAAAGAACATTTTTGTATTAAAAAAATTGACCTTGACACTCTTGTTCTTCAGGGGGTCAAGGTCATATCAGTACAGAATTCTGCTTTAAACTGTAAGTAAATATCAATTTTGAAATGCTTCATACATGGATAAATCATCTAATAGTTGACGTAATAAAAATGGCGAACGACAAAATTTGCAAGCAAAGAATTCTGGTCTGCTTCTTACAAACCCCTAGCAAAACATGTATACAATCTTTTTGTTAAACAAGAAATCCATTCTCTTGATGCCATTAAAAATAATCTTTATTTTCATGGATTTAATCTAACAAGAAAAAAAAACTAAATGATTTCATTACAAGATTTTTCTGGTATAACTGAGCTTAAGGGGTACAATAAAGACTTGACATGTTATCTTGGAGGGAAATAATAATAATAAATAGCATTGGCAATATTTAGCCCAAAACTGTTTAGTCAATAAGTTGAAAATTTGATGCTTATATCCAAATATACAAATCCAGATATATTGCAAGATGAATTCCAAATCAGACTGAAATCTTCAACAAAATGTTGAAGAGCACTTTTACTTTGTGTCCACCATTCTCTTATCAACTGTTACTTCTCTGTAAGACTGGAGGAAATTCTTTGACTTGTCCAAGACATTATAATTTGCTTTCAAGTTCAAGTGATCAGCTTCTATCCTGTAAAAGATTTAAATATTTTGAAACAGATACATGTCATTGTGTATATGAATTTACATTTATAAATAAAATTAAGAATGCTAAAATTACTACATTTATTTGATTTTCCTTTTAAAATTAAGATTGCATCTATTGTGTGATTCAAGTAGTTAAATGATATTGTTAAGTCAATGTATCAGGACTGATAATTCAACAACCTTGTAGTAAACCATTATGGTAAAATTACTGAACTAAAACAAATAGCATATACAATATGGCAATCTGACTAAAGCCAGACCTCTGTTTACGCTATCGCAATATATAAAAAAAAATCTGGCAGTGGATGGAAGATCTAATTTTAATTAGATTGCTACGAAAGCCATGAAGGGACACAGCAATTTTTCAAAAAAGTAAAAAATGAAATCTCAAATTAGACAATCCAATTCCACGGATACTAAATCATTCCCTCGATTTATAATTCGAGATCTCGAATTACACAATCCGATCTTACAGATTACTAATTCGCCCCCTTGATTCATAATTTGAGATCTCGAATTACATACTGGTAATTCGTTTTCACAGATTAATAATTCGAGATCTCGATTTGTTACAACGTCAGTCCTATGATTTTGGCAATCTGTGCTCTTGAATTTTATTACATATATGTACAGATACATCCAACCATTTTAATCAATTAGTGCGTTCACTTCTTTTTATTTTGTTTCAGCAACCGGTCATTTCCAACCTCTTTCATAACTAATTCAACGTATATTTATTTTAGAAATATTATGATTACACAGGACCCATATTCACTTTACTATATCGGACTTTCAATTATCTTAATATACACGTAACCAAAAACCTCTAAGATTTTTTGTTGTACAAATATCAGTACTAGCATATGGATTTGAAAATGTTCATGTATTTTTCTCATTTTGGTAATATGGTAATATGTAATAAAAGGTTGGATGTAAAATACTACAATATTCTATTCTTTAAACATGTATTACCATATCCGATATGTACAGATAAATAATTTTAATGAAATCATGGGAAGGGTTTACATTCCGAGGGAACGTGTCAATTAAACTAAGAGAATGAATTATACAATCTGAGATAATGGATTGTGTAATTTGAGGGAAGATAATCTGTGAGAATATGAATTGGCAATTTGTTATAACAGATTGTCAATCCGAGAGAATGGATTGTGTAAATCGAGAACTTGGTTTACTTTTATAAATTTTTAAAAATTCTATGTCCCTTCATGGCTTTCATAGATTGTGTAATGGTTTGGGCCGTGGATATCGGCCTGGATAGCTCAGTTGGTAGAGCACCTGACTAGAGATACAGGGGTCCCGGGTTCGATTCCCGGTCCAGCCATACATTTTCTCCTTTCCTGTTACAGATTTGGTGCCGTTGACCACCCCAGGAATTGCAGGTGAAAGTCCTGCCTGGGGCAATAAGAACTTGGGTTGTGTCTTCGAGGGCGAAGACAATTTAAGGAGGGAGGAATGTAATGGTTTGGGCCGTGGATATCGGCCTGGATAGCTCAGTTGGTAGAGCACCTGACTAGAGATACAGGGGTCCCGGGTTCGATTCCCGGTCCAGCCATACATTTTCTCCTTTCCTGTTACAATTGCATACCTGCATGGCTGCCAGGGTTGTAAAAAGAAGGGAGACAATAGACTGCAATGTTACTTCAGGGCAAAATTCCTGGAGCAAGGCTGTTCTTGAGCATGGGAGTGTTGATAAACCATCCAGTGAGTTTGACCACCCATATATATGATGTACGATAATTGGAAAGTGTCTGAAAAAATGAGAAAATGGAAATTCTAACCACAAACTTTATGCAGATTGGAAATACAACAGCAGTCTGTAAAAACAGCTTGTTTCATATCTCGGCATTCATTCAAATAGATATTACGTGTTTAAATAATGTGCTTGTATGAATAATCAAGCATCATAAGTATTATGTGTTTCAAACACTTATTTTTCAAAATATAAATCAATTGTTTATTAACTCGTATGAATGATTTATCATGAGAATGTCGCAAATGAAATTTGACTTTATTTTTTGAAATTTTAAAAATACAGAAATTTTCAACAACAAAACAAAAATTTACTTGTTCATTGGTGTCCTTACATATTAATTGGCATTCGTAGATCATGGTGGGCTTAGCAAGTGGGTATTCACAGATGAAAGTATTGTTACATATGTTGCCAGCACCCTAAAAATTCAAAGTGAAAGTGGTATATGTACACACTGGTACACACATACTGAAAACAACTATCTATTTAATATTATGGCAACTTTGATTTTACTTTGAACTTACGAGTGTTTGTCAAAAGCATCAAAGTTCAAAAGCAACACAAAATTGGCTGAACAATACGAAATACGCACACTGAAATATGAAGATCTAGTACATGTACATGTCTACATTTAGTTTTCTTTTGAACGTGAACTAATTGCGTTTTAAACTTAAACTATTCAGTCAATATACACGTATTCTCACCTGCTAATACCAAAGGATGTCCGTATTATTTGATTCATTGATGTGATGATCTTCGTCGTGAAATAATCATGAAAATTGACGTTCAGATTTCGGATCACCATCATGTTGTTTGTTTACTGCTACCATAGCGGAAACACGTGGTTATTTCAATTCGTATCAACTCATACAGTGATGAGTCGTATTTATTTATAAATGCGAATTCTTGTTTTGTTAAATTTCGTGCTAATATAGATCTAATTAATTTGCAAATTAAGTATACAATATAACAAGATACAACTATATTAAAATCTGATTTTTTTTTTTTTAGTAAAGATCGACGTTTAGGGAATCTACAATTTTTCTCAACATTGTACATCACTACATGAAATTTTCATCATTATAAATCATGAATAAATTGACATTTCATTTCACACAAAAGGCAGAACGATAGTAAATATTTGTTTTTTTAAATGTATTTTTGTATTATGCATTTATTTCAGTAAAAAATATATATTTAAATGGTCAAAAAAGTCTTATAAAAGAATTTGTTGTTTCGAGTAAGACGCAACAATATCGACCTTGACGTTACATGGTAAATATTGACCGATTTTTCCATAAAAACTATGCGAAGGTCACAAATTCAAATTATCGTAATTAAAAAAATACTGAGCGTAAGAAGGCCTGTAAGGGCTTGTTGGAAAGGAAATTTTCTCCACTTTTACCAGCTTTATTTTGTTTTCCCTATTTCAACACAGAAATAAACATAAAACTGAGCTTTGTTTAAACATTACGAATAAAACCGAGAAA
Organism: Saccostrea glomerata; assembly: GCA_003671525.1. Lineage (NCBI taxonomy): Eukaryota > Metazoa > Mollusca > Bivalvia > Ostreida > Ostreidae > Saccostrea > Saccostrea glomerata. The sequence goes on along the minus strand of PRKT01000607.1, from coordinate 78,322 downwards.
AAACACATAAGTGCAAGAAAATTCTTGTTTTTAAAATATACCTTAAAGTAATAACAATAATTTTTATATATTTTAAAAGTAGAGAAAATATGCTTTAATAATATACCATGCTTTCTTCATAAAGTTAAACAGGAAAAAATTGTCAATCGTCTGGAAAATCGGCAATCGCTTTGGAAAATTACGCCATTTTCAAAAAGTCACGTTTGTCTTTACAACGTAAAATCGATTAAATACCGGCAATCAAGACATAATCTTTTTAGATATTTTAAAAGTAGAGAAAATTTCCAAAAAGACGATATATAGTTTATATACCTTTATGCTACCATTAAATAGATACGGAGATCTTATTTTTGCGAAGTCGTGTTTTAACGCGCCACCGGTCAATTTGACCGGTACGGAAGTGAAGGGGTTAAGCCTAAATTGCTCGTCGTACGATTTCCAGCCGGAGGGAGATCAATAAGAACCCAGTCTTACCGTGTGCATATATTTCAGTAAACCAAGTGATTGATCGGGGAGAGCTTCGACGTAAATACTTGTAAAGACAAGGAACGCGTCGGTGCATTTCCCAATATCGCTAATTTTGCCACTTTTTCCCCTTTTTAAGACCAGTTTCCCTTCCACTAGGGTCCTCTTGTTTTTCTTATCCCTTTCGTCCGACGTTTCTAACAACACGCCCAGATATAAATACTCCCCATTTTAATTTTTTTTATGTGTTTTTGAAGGGATTGTGAATCCCCATGCATCAGTAACACTAACAATAGGCGTAGGTAAGTAGTCAGACAGACTAACTGAGCTAACTGACGCGTTCATGTCCTCTTCCATGCTGTGTCTAGTATTGTAATTTTCCCCTCCTTTTGGTGGCAGCTTTTATTTTTCTGGTGGACTTTTTTGCGAATGTAACCGCAGTTACGGTAGACTTGCGCTTGTGCATCTCTCAAATGAAAGAATTTGAAAATATTTCTCAAAATTAGCAGCACTCAAATTAAGACGTGTATCTTTGAGGGTAGTTGATAATTGACTGTTTCAATGCTTAGCGCGTATATTTGCGCGCGCATCATACCGCGTGGGGAGCTGTGATAAATTGATTTATATCGTATTCACTGCATAAACCCGATTAAATAAACTAAGTACATAGTTATGATGAGCGAGAGTGCCTCTTTCAAAATTGTGAATTTTCTTTTTGCCCCAGGGTCATGGTTCTGGTATTAGGGCGGGGCTCTATTGATTAAATAGTAAAAATGCATTAATTCTTTGAAAATCTTTTGTGCTACTGGGTATTGAATAAACTAACTTATAATGAGCAAGAGTGCCTGAACCAAATTTGTGAATTTTATGGCACTTGTGTCAGGGGTTTTGCCATTTGGTGTAAGGGAAGAGGCTCTATTGATTTTATAGTGAAAATGCATTAATTCTTTAAAAGTCTTCTCTGCTTCTGGGTATTAAATAGACTAACTATGTAGTAGTTATGATGAGCAAGAGTGCCTCTACCACAATTGTGAATTTTATGGCCCCAGAGCTGGGAGTTCTGGTGTTAAGGGGGCTCTGTTGATTTATTATAAAGTGAAAATACATTAAATCTTTGTAACCAAACTAAGCAATTACTAAGTGTACAGTTATGATGAGCAATGGTGCCTCTTTCAAAATCGTGAATGCCATAGCATCTATCTTAAAAAGTTAACCAAATTCAATCATTGAAAGTTGTTGCATGATGCTCAGGTGACCTGTGTTTCGTAATGAAACATGTCACAAAATGATAACACTATCTGGCTCTTCTGAAGGTAAATAACCGAACAATTTGGACACATCACGAATGCTGGTACAGTAATTTTTTTTTTAATTTCAATTTTTTTTTACGATCATATTGCAGAGTTGATGACAATTTTATAGTAAAAAGAATACATATACATGTTCAATTATTACTTATCTACTAGATTAATTTAACGAACAAACAAGATGTGTCTTATGAAACACTATGCGCCCGGTGGCAACAATTTCGGGAAAAAAAAGCTATTTTTAGCATATGGGTCACAATCAAGGTCACAAGGTCATTGAACTTGGTGTCATTTGAAAGAACTTGATTAGTGGAATATCCATACCAAATACAATCTTTTATGATTCAAAAGTTTGAAAAAGCTTTTTTTAGCATATAGGTCAGTCAAGGTCACAAGATCATTGACCTTGGTGTCATTTGAAAGAGCTTTATTAGCAGAATATGCATACCAAATATGAAGTCTTTATCTTTCATGGTTCAAAAGTTTTGGCGAAGGTTAAAGTTGACAACAGACAGACAGACAGGACAAAAACAATATACGCCCCGGATCTATCTATCCTGGGGCATAAAAGGAAAAATGTAATACTCCATGAAGACCCTTAAGATCTTGAATGATTTTACTGTTATAGTGTTTCTCTATAGTAACAATGTTTCCCTAGTGATGAAAGAACAGAGAAAACACAATGGTAAAATAACACGATGTTTATAAGTGCCTGCAATATACTATTGATATGTTACTATAACGAAACTACTCTGCAGCATGTAACAGAAAAGAGAGAAAGAGGATATGTAAACAACACAACAGGTACAATGTGATCGGAGGTAGCAGGACAATCCGTCCCCAGTACCTCCAGGACCACCTCATTTTCAATGTTAAATTCTTTCTAAATTTATTTTGTTAACGTAACATAGCACTTATACTGTAAAAAGACCTTTAAAAATATGTATAATTAATAATTTTGTTACCATGCGTACTTTATATATAGCAGTTGCAATTCATGTGTACTTTATTTTTACCATAAAGTGTAAACCAACAATTGGTTGATGAAACATGCAATTCGAGTGCATAATGTCATCCAGTATATATTTTCACAATAAAAAAAAAACAAGATGTGTTTGTGAAACACTATGCGCCCGACGGCAGCAAAGTTCAAAAAATATTTTTAGCATATAGGTCACAGTAAAGGTCGCCAGGTCATTGTCCTTGGTGTAATTTAAAAGAGCTCAATTAGTGAAGTAAGCATACTAAATGTAAACTCTCTTATCTCTCATACTTCAAAAGTTATGACAAAAGTTCTAAAAAGCTATTTTAAGCATATAGGTCAGTCAAGGTCACAAGGTCATGTCCTTGGTGACATTCGAAAGAACTTTATTAGTAGAGTATGCATACCAAATATAAAGTCTCTATCTGTCATGGTTCAAAAGTGCGAAAGTTCTAAAAAGCTATTTTTAGTATATAGGTCACAGTAAAGGTCAAAATGTCATTTACCTTGACGTCATTTGGAAATGATTCATTGGTAGAGTACGCATACCCAAAATGGAGTCTATCTCTCTTGGTTCAAAAGTTATGGCTAAAGGTTGAAAAAGCTATTTTTAGCAAATAGGTCAGTCAAGGTCACAAGGTCATTGACCTTAATGTCATTTGAAATAACTTTATTGGTGGAGTATGCATACCAAATATGAAGTCTCTATCTTTCATGGTTCAAAAGTTAAGGCGAAGGTTAAAGTTGACAACAGACAGACAGATAAACAGTCAAACAGACAGGACAAAAACAATATACGCCTCGGATCTATCGATTCTGGCGCACAATAAAAAGTCTTCGCTTGCAATTTCTTAACATAGAATGTGAAGTTAATTTTCCAAATATAGTGTTTGTGTTAAGTCTGATTGGACACACTCAAAGAGTTAATTCAGTGCAGCCAACTCCTCACATAATACAGGTCTTTCCCCTGGCGTGCTTAAATATCGACCATCCTAATATATTTCTAAACATTTGAAAAAGAAACTCTTGGCTTATATTTTTTGTTAAAACCAATTTTACATAATCTGTTATGTAATTAACCAAATACAGTGTCTGTTTTAAAAAAAACAACAACTGTATATACAAGTGTACAATTAAAAAGGGATGCTGTGTAATACGTAATATAAATTTCATATCCATAATTACCCATTAATAAATCATTTCGTTTGAGAACATTGTATTTTTTTTTAAATATGTCATTGATGAAGGATATGGAGATAACGAACAGTATTCAATATCAAATCCATAAAACAATACAAAATAGGAGCAGAGCAAACATGGACCTCCGAAACATCAGAGGTGGGATCAGGTGCCATTGAGGAGTGAGCGTCCCCTGCTGACCAGTCACACCCGTCGCGTCCTCCTTGTCATGATTGGAAAATAACGGAAAAATCCGTCGTCAATTCAGTGTATAAATAATGGACTAACAATAAGTCTAAAAAAACGTCAGTTAGCATTTAAATGAATAATAAATTGATGTAGATTTTGATTTAAAAATTGAGACCCCGAAGTTTTCGGACTAAAATAACAAGAAATATTTTAAAAACAAGGAGATTTCAATCAGGCATGAAATTAAATAGCGAAATACCGTAATTTTATAATTAATTTTTCTTCCCAAATTTATCCAAAAAAAAAATTAGATTCTGTATACATGACATAAAATAATTCAATATTTTTTCTTTTAGACAGGCAAAGGACCTTTCGCCGGGCAAAAAATTAAGATTTCTTTAATGTTATGGCAAGTACATTTAATATATTTTTTTTTACCGGATGTGGGTTTTTTTATATTTCAATTTTTGCGTTGTACATTCAAGTTAAAATCACTTTTTAATTATAGCAAAACGAAATGCAGTTAGAATGAATCGGAAGATGATCAAAAGAAAAAATCGTAATATACAAATCAGAAAGAACTTACATAGGTCCCCTGAGTACACTCATGTGACCTATTGCTATCCGTTTTCGTCCGTCGTTCATCGTGCGTTAACATTTGAACATTTTCAGCTTCTTCTCTGAAACCGCTGAACCAATTTCAACAAATTTTGGCATATAGCATCTATGGGTGAAGAGAAACAAATATTGTGAATTTCATGGTCCCTGCCTCCCCCCCCTGGGGCCTGGGGGTGGGGCCAAAACCACTAAAATTGGTCCAATCTTTACAAATCTTTTATTTTACCCCTGGACATCAAGCACTCAAACTGTTGGTATGATTGTAATTGAGCATTGAGTCCTGTACAAAAATTGTGAAATTCGTGACCCATGGGTCAGGGGTTCTAGTGCTGGGGCGGGGCTACATAGATTATATAGTGAAAATGCACAATTTCTTTGAAATTCTTCTCCTCTGCCCATGGACATTAAATAACCTAATCAAGTGCATAGTCATGTTGAATAAGGCTGCCTCTTCCGAAATTGTGAATTTCATGGCCCCAGGGTCTAGTGCTAAGGCGGGGCTTTATAGGTTATATAGTGAAAATGCATAAATTCTTTGAAATAATTCTTCTCTGCTCACGGGCATTAAATAAACTAATCAAATGCATAGTTATGTTGAATAAGGCTGCCTCTTTCAAAATTGTGAATTTCATGGCCCCAGGGTCAGGGGTTCTAGTGCAAGGGCGGGGCTATAAAGATTATATAGTGAAAGTGAATTATATCTTTGAAATCTTCTTTTTCTGTGCCAGGGTATTAAACCAATGAACTATGTTATGAGACATAGTTATGAGAAGGAAGGATGCCTCTTTGAGATTTGTGAATTTCAGGGCCCCTGGGTCAGGGCTTCATGTGTTAGGGTGGGGCTCTACTATTTATATAATGAAAATGGATGAATTCTTTGAAAAACTTTTTGTTTGCTCCTGGGTATTATGCCAATGATGTACATGTTAGTACATATTTATGACGAAGAACGCTGTTTCTTCCTAAATGGTTAATTTCCGGGCCCCTGGGTCAAGACGTATTTGGAGGAAGTGGGGAGGGTTAAAAGTCTGAATATAAATTAATGCTTTGAAATCTGCACTTTGATATTAATCAACAATTTATGATGAAATAAAATTCATGATAATTTTTTTCAAAATTTTGAAACATGGGGCCCTAGGGACAGTGGTTCCTGTCAGGTATGGGGTGCACAACTAGTTATAAATAGAAATTCATTTTCTCTTTGTTGCTCTGATCTGTGTATTAAATTACTATGGTAAGCATGCTAAGTGTATAATGATGATAAGCAATGGTGTCTCTTTCAAAATGTGAAATTCATGGCTTCTGATTTAAAACATGAATCAAATTCAATTGTTGGAAAGTTGTTACGGGATACTCAGGTGACCTATAAGGCCTGTGGGCCTCTTGTTTATGAAGGTATGTATAATTTAAAAAGAGTTTACAAATGCTAAAAATATAAATTAAGGGTGTTTAGATCCGCTTAATATATCTGAAATACCGGATATATAATTATGTATACAGCGATGTTTTCAATTAACATATTTTACGTGATACATGTAAGTTGTCATGTAAGACTGAATGAGTTAAAACACTCGTGTAGATTGATAATCAGGGCAATCTAGTGTGTAAAGGTCAGTGTTAACATTATTACGAGTCAGTGTGACCTCAGATCTACTATCTGTTCAAAAGTGAATACGATAGCAAAATTTCCCTTTTTCTATGTAAATGAAGGAATAAGGAATGATAAACTTGTTAAAACTAATTAATTACAATGTTTCCATTCATTGTGTTGATATTTGTTTTTATCAAATATGAGTAGAATGAGTGGTATAACCCTATTTTTATTTGGGAAAAATGATTGATAAGATGAGTGATAACATTGCGACTCATACACGCCTGCTAATCGATCACTTGCACAACCAGCAGTTGTGTATAACAATCAAAAGAGATCGATTTCCGGTTGTGCAGTTGATGCGCATAATTCCAGTGCACAGGTAGTAAATGGACTCAATTCAGGCAATAATTGATATTTTTATTAAAATATAAGAATGTGATTCCATGAGCAATTTATTTTTCTTTAATTTTACACTCTCATAAAATGCAGTGATTGTCGATTAGCGACTATATTTGTTTTGAAGCAAGGGCTGGTAGAGCGAAAACGCTGATTGAAAACAGTATTCGCCGACTAAAATTCGTTTTAATCTCAACTAACCTTAAAAATTCAATGTCCACCATGAGTATGCAACAAGTGCATCCTATCCACCAAAACTGGGACTTCGATATGTGTATAATTTGACAAATATTCGAAGAAAAAAACATTGCTTGTGCATGCGATCATTCAGTTGTGAAAGAGATCTCGGGTTATGCATGAGATCAAGGATAAAAAGTTACGCAAGTATTATACAATCTCCATAATTCACCTCTTATACTATTTTATTTTTGGTAATCATAAAATGTTAAATATTGTCTATAATATGAAGACGTTGCAGGGGCAGATCCAGCAACTTTTGAAAAAAAGGGGGGGGGTCCAGGTGTCCAACACTCATGCATATAGGCACTTTAAACCTGGCAACACTGAGTTTTCAACAGTTCTATGGGGGACTTTGTCAAGCCAATAACAAACAAACAAAACAAAAACACAAACAAGCAAGCAGGGCTCGGATTGTATGTGACGGTACTCGGAGGAAAGCATATTAAACGAGGGAACTCTATTTATAGCGATCAGAAAGGACAGAGATTGAACAACATGTACAGTGTATTTATTTTATTCGAAATATTTTTTTTTATTCAAAGTATTTATTTTATTCAAAATATTAGACGTAATAAAATATCCGTGTTACATAACTCTCTCTCTAATCAAATAGAGGGGGGGTCCAACCCAAGGAACCACCTTCTAGATCCGCCAATGATGTACAGTCACTTTTGCAAGCACATTTTGACTTTCTCAGCAGCAGCGGCCGATCTCTTATATCGGGAAATGAGGCGTTATTTTTCATTAGTTCTGTAAACTAATCTTAATTTTAAAAACTTTCTTTAAACTGAGCATTTATTGTTGTTGTTACAATTTCATTGTCATTTCTAATTGGGTAATTAATAATATATGGTTATATAGAAAGAGTTTACAATAGGTACTCCCCAACCAGGGAGTAATCAAGATATGAAAGGAAATCGTCATGATTTTCCAGATAATAATGAAGTGGTAAAAGTTGCAAGGTGAATAAAAATTGAAAAAGTTTTTCAACAACACTGTAGTAAAAATTGTTTTGAATGTGCTACAGATGTGACAACAAATATTTTTCTTACATTTTTTCCATCAAACTACGCGCCTTGATTACCTACTGCAGAAACCATGGGTATTATCACGTGATAAAGATCCAAGGTTTCGGCATGTGGTTCATCTTGAGAGACCAACATCTTCATTCATACATTCTTATAATTCATCATTGACTTTTTTATTGATTCATTGATGACTCCATTTGATAAACAAATGCACTAAAATTTCTATTTAATTAAAAAAACCATTTTATTTATTTTTGCTTTGAAGACAGTCTGAAATGAAATTGACCTATTTCAGCTTTGAATATTTTGTGCTTCCCATGCATTGATGCTTTTCAAATAAAGAAAGTACTAGTAATTTTTGAAATTATAAATTTTGCTGCTGATTTGATGCTTTGCATTAATTTTATTTGGAATGTTTAATAGAGATATTTTTTATTGAACGATTATTTTGGATTTTTGACGATTTTTCCCCTATGGTATACATGATGAATAAATGTAATAAATATAATTTGTGAGAAAAAAAAGTGTGCAACAAGTCCGGGGGGGGGAGGTCCTGTCCAGAAGCACCTGTAATGTGGTGTTGTCATCTTGATCCTTTCCACCTCGATAACAAAATTCAGGATACCTAGCTTCAAAACACCAGGAAATATTTACCTCTTGGCAAACTGGCAAACACATATCATCGAGAGCCTGCCTCTTATTTTTTTCACAGACAGCACTTTTACTATAAAATATATATGAAATGAAAGCATGAAAAATTCGGTCTTTCCCTCCACTTTTGTTGAAGTACCGTCAAATAAAGGTAAGGTATGTTTGAGTTAAACAATTTCGTACTGAAAGAAAATGATATACTGCCCAGTATATGCTGTTTTTTTTTAAATTTTATTTTATCTCTTTTTTTTATTAATTTTTTTTTTCATACGGAATAGTCATATTAAAGATGCATTGGATAATTCACACAAGATTTATGATTTAAATAATACACACATAATTTTTTACTGTAATTATATTGATTGTAACTGAAACTTTAACCCCCTCCCCTAACAGATCTACTTCAACAGTTTACTTATCTTATATATCTTTTTTTCTCACAAATTCAACTTATTTGCAAGAAAATTCTATAGTTTTATGTTTTAAATTTTGCAAGACTACGTTATAATTATATAATGTTTAATTTTATTCGTAAAGTTTGAAACTTTTTGTCCTTCATCTCATGCATAACCCGAGATCTCTTTCACAACTGAATGATCGCATGCACAAGCAATGTTATTTTCTTCGAATATTTGTCAAATTATACACATATCGAAGTCCCAATTTTGGTGGATAGGATGCACTTGTAGCATACTAATGGTGGACATTGAATTTTCAAGGTTAGTTGAGATTAAAACGAATTTTAGTCGGCGAATACTGTTTTCAATCAGCGTGTTCGCTCTACCAGCCCTTGCTTCAAAACAAATATAGTCGCTAATCGACAATCACTGCATTTTATGAGAGTGTAAAATTAAAGAAAAATAAATTGCTCATGGAATCACATTCTTATATTTTAATAAAAATATCAATTATTGCCTGAATCGAGTCCAATTACTACCTGTGCACTGGAATTATTCGCATCAACTGCACAACCGGAAATCGATCTCTTTTGATTGTTATACACAACTGCTGGTTGTGCAAGTGATCGATTAGCAGGCGTGTCATACAAAACAAGAAATTTCTGTGAGCCAATGCTCACTAGTAATACCCCCGCTCTGATGTAAATATATACTATGATTTTAACATACAGAAGTTCAATAACGGTCAGATGCATAGAAAAATAAGAATTTGACAACGGATTAATACAGAAATAAATCCACCTATATGGCATGTCCCAACAAAGTATTTGCTAGCATTTCAAGTATCTGTAATGAGTAGTTGCTGAGGAAACGGCAATGAAAAAGTTGATATCGATATCAATAACAGTATTCGTGAGCTAATTCGAACATTGATAAATACCACATTCCTCCCCTTTTCGAAATTAAATGATTTATAAGTTTAATTGAATAAAGTAATTCAAACATTGTTTTTTTTTTAATTATATAGAGTAAAACGTGTCATTGGATTGTTTACATGTATTATTACATTTGTAACGGAAACCAATTAATCTACAGAAAATGTACTCAACCTGCTCCAAACTATTTATAAGTGGTAAAGTTGATCTTTAAACTTTACTAGATAATACTAAGGAACAGACTAAGCCCTCAAACTTAGTAAAGGTTTAACAACTTGTCCTGTTTTATTCGACCCAGGTTCTGAGATTCCTAGATTATAATCAACACCTTGAAATAAGAAGTTTGAATTTTACCAGTTAATTTATGGTGATAATTCTGAATAATTTGTAGTTGTCAAAAGATAACAAATGTTTCCATAAGTAGTTATAGGTTACTGGACAGTCACAGTCAATGACATCATAGGTCAATAAAAAGGTAAAAATAACGCATATTTCAATAATTTGAAATATAATATAACTGGTTATCTTTCTTAACAGGCGTATTTGTTTCCGTTACCCTTTTACCGCCGCGTATGAGTAAAAAGCGAAATTTTGCTTGTGATGCGTCCTAGGATAGAGGTTAGTGTTAGCTTGATGACGCGACCTCTATATATAGAATGAAACATGTTATTGTTTTTTGCGCATGCCCAATTGATGATCGGCGTCAGTCTAAAGCTTGATCGCGGAAAGCAGGGCGAGTATTTTACAAAACAGGTGCCCGGGACAAGAAGGCTTGTTTTATGCGATCTTAATGGTTTGAGCCACTTTGAGGATATACTACAGGTATGTACATTTAAAAGTGATACTGTTGACTTTATTCTTTTTGTTTTTATGTCGTTTATTTCGTTATACTTAATTGTTAAAAGCAGTGTAGTGAGAGGGACCACGTGTACCATGACATTGTACTAGATAAAACATGCATTTTATCATCATTTCTCTCTTAAAATGATGTAATACGGACAAGTGTACATACAGATTTTTTCACAGTTTTGAGGGAAATTCCATGCAGGATTAATTTACGGCATAACTGGGGGCACTGGGCATGTTGAAAAAATGTTGAAGTCTGTTTGTAAATAAATTCATTTACTCTAGGCGAGCGAATTCTGTATGCTGTAAATATTTTAAAGTAGCAAATTCTGATTCAGAATATTCTTAGGTCCATGGGTACTATACCAGATTGGCTACTCCCAATTTTGACTAGCTTTGTCCAGTTTTAAAACAGGCAGACACATAAAGCACAACACCTGACATAGTTACAATAATCTAACTGTGTCTCGGGACAAGCCCTCACGGTCACCACAATACACCCTATATATTTGCAATGTAGCAAATCAGAGCGGATCCGCTTCAAAATGATTTTTGAAGAATGCAAAAGGGATTAGGCTGAAAATAACTACCAAATTATTCAAAACAAACCTTTTTGAGATTGTATAATAAGCCTTTTGTCCCAAAAAATAATTCGTATGAAGAAGAAAATTCTTATTCAATCAATTTTCTAAACGGTTTTTCTCGCTTCAAATTACCTGCCATGTTTATATTCCAAACTCTCTGGATTGTTCGTAGTAAATGCACTGAGTATGAGTTATCGCCCGTTCTAACATTAAACCGGGTCTGTAGGACAATATAATTTTAACAAAGAACGTTCTATCTAGACCTGACCTGGCATGTAAAAAAGAGATATCTTTCCCTGCACCTATTTTAAGATAGACTGCTGACAAGTGCTGTTCAACAAGTCACTGTCAGTTGAGTTAACTGTAACGTGTGCAAGTTTATAATAAAAGGTTGGGTAGTGGGTACACTTCCTTTCTTCATTATCTTCAGGTTATCTCTGCGAGACTCTTAGAGACTTAAAAGTTTGAAGTTAAATGTGTGAATCTCAGACTTGTATCAAACAAAGTGATTAAGAAAATCTTGCGCGGACCACTTGTTTTGATTAATACTGGTTAAAATGAAGTAGTTGCCAGTTTCAACTTTATGCTTTTGAAATCTGTTTAATTCCCTATTGCTATCAAAGTTCCTTTTCTTACCTATACAAGGTTTAAATTGTTTAAATCCAACAAAGTATAAAGTTTCTGATTTTTCATATTCATTTCTCTGATAATGAAACGTTCCAGTGAAGGTTAAAAAATCTTTTTCCAAAGTTCCTATCATATTTAACAATGTTCGGTTGAATCTTTCGCACATGCCATTTCCCATTGGATGGTAACTGGTAGTCCTCGATTTTTTAATTCCTGTTAACATACAAAGTTCTTTAATAATGGTACTTTCGAAATTGGTCCCTTGATCTGAATGTATTCTTTCGGGTATCCCATAATGTACAATGAAATTTTCAAATTAAGCTCGTGCTGTTGTTTTAGCCGTTTGATTGTGCGTTGGGATTGCTTGAGCATAGCGCGTAAAATGGTCTGTAATGATGAGTATATTTTCTTGTCCTCCATTAGATTTTTCCAGGCTGAGGTAATCCATGCATAGAAGTTGTAATGGAAAATAAGTTTCAATGTTTACAAGTGGAGCTCTTTAATTAGGTGATGATTTTCTTTTTACGCATCTTCCACATGAGCAAATCCAGTCCTGTACGTCTCTATCAATTCCTGGCCAGTAAAATCTTTCCCGTACTAGTGACAATGTTCTGTCCTTTCCTGGGTGGCCCATATCATTATGTAATGCCTTCAAAACTGTATTTATGTGATCTGATGGTAAAACAAGTTGCTTCTTACTTTCTTCATTGTAAATAACTTCTCTGTATAGTACGTCATTCAGTAATTTAAGGTGATGAAATTGTCTAATGTAAGGTGATGGTCCAATTTCTGCAACTGTTGGTTTTCTGCCTAACTTGACAAAATTGATAATCTTGTGTAATTCCGGGTCTACGTTCTGTGCTTTTGTCCAATCTATGATTTCCTTGTCTAATGTAATTGTTCCTTCGTCTTCCAAGTTCACTGTTGTTGATAAGTTTTCTATGTAAGGTCCAGATATCCTAGAGTTACAGATAGCCTTGACTGAATCTAATGAAATTGACTTCAAGTTTACAGGTGGTGGAATTCTACTAAGTCCATCAGCATCATTGTTTTTCCTTCCTGGTCTGTATAGTATGTTAAAGTTGAATGCTGATAATGCTGCAAGCCATCTGTGTCCTGTGGCGTCTAGTTTGGCTGTCGTTAGCACGTACGTCATAGGGTTGTTATCTGTCAGCACAGTAAAATCCTGTCCATATAGGTAATCCTTGAATTTGTCACATATGGCCCATTTCATGGCAAGGAATTCTAATTTATGTGGGGGATATCTAGCCTCTGACTTCATTAATCCTCTGCTAGCATAGGCGACTACTCTTTTCATCCCGTCCTGATGCTGGTATAAAACAGCTCCTAATCCTACTCCAGATGCATCAGTATGAAGCTCAAAAGGTGGACGGCTGTCAGCATATGCTAATATCGGTGCAGATGTTAGATGATGTTTCAAAGTACTAAAGGCTTCTTCCTGCTTTGCTCCCCATTCCCATTTCCTAACGTTTGATTTCTTAGTTTTCTGTTTCTGTGGAGATGGCATAAGATCTGTAAGTGGTTTACTTACCTTGCTAAAATCCTTTATAAATCGTCTGTAGTACCCTGCAAAACCGATGAACCTTCTTACCTCTTCTGGACTCTTTGGTGTTGGCCATTTGTTGACCTTATCCGTCTTTTCCGGGTTGATCTCAATTCCCTCTGATGATACAATGTGCCCTATATATCTTACCTTATCCTTGAAGAAACTGCATTTTTTCTGGTGATAACTTCAGATTGGCCTGTCGTATCCTAGTGAGTACTTTTTCCAAGTTTTCTAGATGTTCCTCATACGTTCTTCCAAATATGATAATGTCGTCAATAAATATGCAGCATATGTTCAGATGGTAGTCATGTAGGATATTTTCCATCATGCGTTGGTATGTTGCCGGTGCATTTGTTAATCCAAACGGCATTCTTTCATACTCGAAAAATCCTAATTATGGCTCTCTTTGATCTCAATCTGGTGGTATCCACTTTTCATGTCAATAATACTGAAGTATTTGCTGCCTTCTAAGCAATTGAAAATTTCCTCTATTCTTGGTAAAGCATAACTGTCCTTCTTAGTGATCATATTGAGTTGCCTGTAATCCACACATAGTCTTAAGGTTCCATTTTTCTTTCTGACTAGGACTACGTTGGATGCCCAAGGACTATTGGAAGGTCTTATCATACCCGTGGTCAAAAGTTGTTGGATATGTTTCTTGACTTCATCGTACATGGATGGTGGTATACTACGGTATCGTTGTTTAAATGGCTTATCGTCCTATAAATCAATCCTATGCTTGACCTGATCTGTGTGTCCTATGTCACTGTCACCAGTGGAAAATATATCTCTGAATGACTCTATGAGTTGTTTTCCTCTCTGGTATTCTTCATCTGATAATGTTGACTTCATAATGGTTATTTTCTTCATCACATCTGCATCTGCTGTCTCAATAGTCTGTGGCATTTGTTCTATTGTGACTGGCTGTACCTCGCAGATGACTGCTCTGGGTGGAATGTTGATAGTTCTCGTTGTCACATTTGAAACGCATATATTGATGATTTGCTTTGCATTGTTGCAGTTATAATCTATAAGCTGCGGTTCAACATCTAAATCCTGATAACAGTACGAGTTTTCTGATGATTACAGAATGCATGTTGTATTGACATAGGGAATTTGTTTGTACATTTCTCCTGGAATTTCCATGACAGAATTTGGCTGAATGATTAATGGATGGTGAGATGCATTTCTGATTAAAGCTAAAGTGTTGTTATTCCTGTTCAGTTCTTTTTCCCGAATGGTGATGCATCTAAAGGCCAAATACCATGAAGTTCTCAATTTAGAATTTTGTAGATATTTGTTGCCATGTTGTTCTCTGAGTTTTTCCATGATTGTCAACAGAATATTGGTGCCTAGTAGAATGGGAACTCCAGAACTGTAGTTGCTGGTTGGTGTCACAAGAAGAAGTATTGGAAAATTTTCCTGTAAATCTGGAATTTGGATTTCAAGTTCAATGTAGCCTAAATAAGGAAGCTTTTCTCCACCTGCGCACTCAATATGTAAGATGTTTGCAAAATCTTGTAATTTTGCATCCTTTAAATTTTCTTTGTAGAAATTTTCTGATACCGTGGAGACTGTTGATCCAGTATTTAGCAAACATTTAACAGGCTGCTGTCTGATAAATATTTCTGCTTCTGTAGGCTCACCAGTTAATCCTGCTGGCACTCTGTTTCCTCTGTTTGTAGCCATGTGTTCTCGGTGTTGGTGGTCTCTGGTTGAATTGAGATTGAAATGGTCTAAACTGTCTAATCTGCTGCCCTTGTAGAAATCTTGGCTGATATTGATAACTCTGTGGAAATCTTTGTCTAAATTGAAGACCTGGTCTCACATATTGCTGATTTGATGAATAGTTTTGACCTTCCTGTCTTCCTGGCTGTTTCTTTGATTCATATTTGTCCATCCTAACCGAGAGTTGTTGTATCATCCCCTTGATTTCCTGCATATCACTGGAATCATTGGAAATGGTCACTTTGGCAATTTGCTTCGTTCCTGTGGTAGATACTCTTGACACTTGATCCATCTCGATTTGTCTTAGCGCTACTCGTAAACCATCAAAATCTTCTATTGCGTCATACTTGTGACCACTTATGTCTTTCAATGATGGCTTCAGTCCTGTCCATAACATTGATCGAAGCATACCATCCATAGCATTCCGTCTAACTATTCCTTGAATAACAGCTTTGCCTAAAATGTCTTCTAGGCGACAACTCCACGCAGTAACCGTCTCATCTTCCTTTGTCTAGCTCCATAAAAATGAGCGAGGATATCTTCTTTCTTTTCTATGTCTCCAAAAACACTGTCCATTTTCTGCAATATTTCCTCAATGGAAGCCTCAGGACCTATCCTCATCTGAACTCTTCCTGCTTCTCCTTTCAGTGATCTTCTAATTGACTGAAGTATCAATGGACGTGGATATATCTCCTCCTTCAATAAACAACTGACCTCATATCTCCAAAGGTCATATGATGTTTCGTTCTTATTCATCCCTCCTGAGAATATAGAAATCTTTGGTGGTTCCTTTAGAATACTTGTCGTCACTGTCTCTGTAGATGACACAGGAAATGGACTACGATAGCCGCTATCCGCTTTCATCTTAAATTTCTTGGGTTTCACCAATGGAGGTTGTAAGAGAGGTATTTTCATCCCTGCTCCTAGATGCGTATCAATGCTAGTCTCAAGTTCTGGATCCTTCTTAAAAGTCATTGGTGGAAAGTTGAATTGTTTCCCTTTCTCTGCCTCTGCTTTTTGTACGCCTCCTGTTAATATTTCTCCTGATTTCTTTAGGTATTCCTGCATCCATGCTTTAAGATCAGTTGGATTACTAACTTTTGGCATCTCTTTCAATTCCTTAAGTGTTTTTAATCAACTGTCGTACTCATCCTCAGTTTCGTTTTCTTGTGTTTCATTTGTTTCCTGACTCTCTTCTCCTGTATTTTCCAATTCAGTGTTCTTTTTATCTTCCCCAGTTGCCATGCTGTATTGTAGTCGGAATTTGCGGAAAATAAATCGAGTATTAAAAACACGAAAACGCGTTGTAATGTACTCTCGAGCAATATCACGACTAAGTCACGCGAGATTTCAAAATAAAATTGTGTAATTCCTAAATTCTAAATAAATTTAAATAAAGTAAATAACTAAACTTAATCAAATTAACGAATTATCAGCTGAAAAAAAAAATAATTAAACCTGAAATGCAAATTTGATTAAATGTCTTATCAAACTAAATAACTACTGTCCTAATTAATACTATGAAAAATAAATGAGGACAATTGATGACAGACTCAAATTGATCAGAAATGTAACCCACTTACAATCAACAGAACCAAATACAACACAACCCCTTGAACAACAAACCACTGTACTTCAAATCACAACTTCAAAGAATATACAACTTGGTGCAATCAAATGTGTGTGTTTCCTTTCAGTCAACACTATCTCTCACCTTATCTGAAATTCCTAATGGTTTATACTCCTATTTATTTCATTTAATAAATACTTTTCTTTTCAAAAATAAATAAATGAATGCCTTATCTGAATACCAAACAAATGAAGGAAGAGAGAGAGAAAAAAATGTAAACAAACACACTTCCGGTTGACCTTGACCTTGACTTAATTCAGAAAAACACCAAAAACTCGAGTATGACTATGCAAGTCAAGTATATACACAACAAGCTCTTACCATATTGTCTACAGAGTCAAATAAACACATTAAACACACAATAATGTTTCTGCAGAATAGCAAGTAATTGTATGCATACAGTAAATTTTCTAGGCCTAGATTACTAACGTAAACACAATTCGTTGACACAAGTGTCACAAGTGCACTTTGACGACGATGAATTCTGTCTGGTTCAGAACACTGCGTACGCAGAGGTCAATATATTCTACACGTAAATATCGCACTACACCTAAGTATATTTACCAAAAGTAGAACTTCTTAATGTCTTGGTCCCTGATTCCTCTGGAGGTAAATATCGAATTATTCCAGCGTTGAACAGTAGGAAAACACAATGATACACACGTTACTTTCACTTTCCGGTATTGGGGGTGAATTCCGATCCTGATCTAAATACCAGTCGACATCAAATGAAGATGACCCAGGACTGAGTTGTTGAAACACCGAACGTGGGCGCCAAAATGTAATAGGGTTCTTGGAATGACAACATCGTTTCTAGTTTGGATGATTTTATTAATAGTACAAGTAGTAGTAGACCCTTCAATATGGTCAAAAGGTCTGGATGTTATTACATACTGTACTAGTAGCTAATACATGTAGCTGTTTTTCAGTCCTGAGATCCTTGAAATACACCCTCGATGAAAATGTAGAATAAGTGAATAACCAAAATAGTACACTCAGGAATCACCGAGATCAACATGTACACCCTGTCCTCTTGGACACAAAGACTGGTATGACCAGTTCTACCCAAAAATAAATCTATCCACAAAGAGATTTCCCTCCAAAATCTTGACCAATGAAATCTCATTGTCAGGTCACTTCATAGGTCACTGACCTCTCAAAGTTTATAGCTAAAGTAAGTATAAGGGAAAACTTATATCTAATAATTCTTAATTAATTTCTAAATAATTCTAAAGCTTCTAAAGTATAATATACCTTAAATAAATAATTAACTGCTGAAATATAAATAAGTTAAATTTAAATAAATTCCTGGAAATAATATCAAAATTATTTAATAAACAATAATACTAATATGCATGTCAATTGTCAAATAAGCTCAAAATACTAAAACTATATACATGTACTCTTCTGAAATATTTTTACTTTACCACAAATGGTAGTTGAATACCGATCAGAATTAAGATGAAGAAAAACAGAAATTAAAAAATCTGGGCGAGGGTAAAGAAATTGGGGCGGATGGGGATGAGAATCTGGAAATATTTTTATTATGGCCTAATGAAAACAATTTTACAGTGGACATGTGGATCTAAAGTTCTACGGAACTCCATGTCCTTCCCATCACTGCAATTCATTATTAAGAGAATTACTCTCTAGATAAAATAGTGTCAGGTCTTTATTACACCTGATTATTAAAAATATGTAAAATATATCTTGTTACCAAAAAAGGGTTTTATGAGACATCATAGATTCATATTATGTGCTTTGGTGGCATGTAAAGACAATTTAATTTTTTTCCTCCACAGCAAAAAAACTACGTACAGAAGATTTAATTGTTTGTCTTCTTGGGAAAACTGAAGAAGTGGACAAGTTCCTGAGACACCGACGACTGATCCGGCAAGACAAATCATTTGTAAAGGACTATGACTCTTCTCTTGCTAAAAAACAAAAAACAAAGAGAGCTAAAACAAAGTCATCTTCGCTAGCCAAGGGTTTCCGCTCCGAAATCTACTCTACAACCAATGGCAGATTTAGACCTATCAGACGGGAACTTTGATTGCGACGCCTATCGCCGTAATTGAGTTAGGTCCCTTGAAGCTCTTTAACATTTGTCCAATGAAAATAGCTGTAACATACGTAGATCAATATGGCGTTTGAAACAATATGGCGACCTCCATGCAATTTGATGTGGAATATATCCAAACAACTTCATACAGCTCTGGGCAGTGGGCACACCTCAAAAGTGGTAGAAAATATCGTTCTTCGTGGATTTTTAGTCAAGAGTTTGACACCACTTTCTACTTGTTGACATATCAAATATTATCAATGAGCCGTGACATTTGATTGGCTTAAATTGATGCACCTAAAATGCGGAACACGGACTTATGTGGTCCTTTCAATAATTCTTGAAAACATAAAATTAAAAGGAAAAAAATTCAAATTAATTAATCCCTTGTTTTTTAAGCATATAGCACGTCCTAACTTTCATCCCGTGTAAATATTACTCTTATTTTGCATAAAACACGAACAGACTTAATTCATCCGAAAATCGTCGATTAGTAAAAACCTTGCGTAGACTCAGACTTCGCAGCCAATCAAATTCGTTTGCGCGAGTTCTAAAATTTTCAGTCAAATCCGCCAAGGGTTGTAGAGTAGGTATCGGATCGGAAACCCTTGGCTAGCGAAGATGAAACAAAGTAATCCACATTCACAAGAAATTATCTATGCAGAAGAACTCTTACAGCACCGGGGTGTTTATTATAGCTAAAAAAAAATGTCAACAAACAAAAGAAACAGATATGAGTCTAAAATTAACAGTTTAGAGATTGTAATTAACACATTCTTTTTGAAAATTGATTTTATCACAAATTGTTTATGTCAACCCATTACGTGCAGTGATTTTGTACTCACTTAACAAATAAGTCACAGTTTTTTTTAACTGCTTGCCAAGTCTACTGATCAGCTGACCCTAATTTACAAATAATTACAAAAAAATAAATAAATGAAAAAATAAAATGTGTACACAATATTAATATACATTATTTATTGAAAATTAGGCATGTTAAGAATCAGCACTAAGCCTTATGGATCTATAAGTCGTTTATACACACAAAAATGTAATTTTCTGCATGGACCGAAATGTTTAGGTAGTATTTTTCTTGCAAACTGACTTCAGCGATGTTTATTGATTTTAAGAATGCATCATTTTATTATGTTTATGTTAAATTTGCAAAGAATGATTGTAAAACGTGATGTCCACAAAATGAGGGTATACATGTTCAAACGAATGTTTTGTAAAATTTATGTGGCCAACTATGATCAAGATGATAAAATGTGTTAACTTTATGTTAACCTTAGATATAATTCTAATTAATTTTTTAGAAAAATAGCATGTAATCAGTATATATTTTGAGAATTATTCAGAATTTTTGAAAATGTTTTTTTTCTTCTGAAGATTACAGATTTTCGAGTCAAACTGTTAAAAAATTCTATAGAAAAATTAATATTTTTTATTTTTATAACTTTTAATCTATATATTTACATTTGCAAATGTTTGCCTTTATAAAACACATACTATTTGAACAAGGCGTTCTGTGTAAAACACATTCGTCATGTGACCATTAATTGATTGTTTAGACATTAACGATCTAGTACGTAATTTCATAGTGACATCATAAGTGATTGACATGTTCAACACGTTCAATTCATACCGTTGAGTTTTGAAAAAATAAATCAATGGGTTTAAAATTTTAGTACCTTACTATTTGTAATAAATCAGTCACAAATGTAAATATAAGTTATAAGGTATCAATGATACCTTATTTCTCAAATATGATATGTTTTGGTACAAAATATTTTGAAACGGACTTTTTTTAACCTTCACTGGAACGTTTCATTATCAGAGAAATGAATATGAAAAATCAGAAACTTTATACTTTGTTGGATTTAAACAATTTAAACCTTGTATAGGTAAGAAAAGGAACTTTGATAGCAATAGGGAATTAAACAGATGTCAAAAGCATAAAGTTGAAACTGGCAGCTACTTCATTTTAACCAGTATTAATCAAAACAAGTGGTCCGCGCAAGATTTTCTTAATCACTTTGTTTGATACAAGTCTGAGATTCACAGAGATGTCAAATCAAACTTTTAAGTCTCTAAGAGTCTCGCAGAGATAACCTGAAGATAATGAAGAAAGGAAGTGTACCCACTACCCAACCTTTTATTATACTTGCACACGTTACAGTTAACTCAACTGACAGTGACTTGTTGAACAGCACTTGTCAGCAGTCTATCTTAAAATAGGTGCAGGGAAAGATATCTCTTTTGTACATGCCAGGTCAGGTCTAGATAGAACGTTCTTTGTTAAAATTATATTGTCATACAGACCCGGTTTAATGATAGAATTCGTTGTGTATTCATAATGTAGCACAGGAAACACGGGCGATAACTCATACTCAGTGCATTTACTACGAACAATCCAGAGAGTTTGGAATATAAACATGGCAGGTAATTTGAAGCGAGAAAAACCGTTTAGAAAATGGATTGAATAAGAATTTTCTTCTTCATATGAATTATTTTTTGGGACAAAAGGCTTATTATACAATCTCAAAAAGGTTTGTTTTGAATAATTTGGTAGTTATTTTTAGCCTAATCCCTTTTGTATTCTTCAAAATCATTTTGAAGCGGATCCGCTCTGATTTGCTACATTGCAAATATATAGGGTGTATTGTGGTGACCGTGAGGGCTTGTCCCGAGACACAGTTAGATTATTGTAACTATGTCAGGTGTTGTGCTTTATGTGTCTGCCTGTTTTAAAACTGGACAAAGCTAGTCAAAATTGGGAGTAGCCAATCTGGTATAGTACCCATGGACCTAAGAATATTCTGAATCAGAATTTGCTACTTTAAAATATTTACAGCATACATAATTCGCTCGCTTAGAGTAAATTAATTTATTTACAAACAGACTTCAACATTTTTTCAACATGCCCAGTGCCCCCAGTTATGCCGTAAATTAATCCTGCATGGAATTTCCCTCAAAACTGTGAAAAAATCTGTATGTACACTTGTTGTCCGTATTACATCATTTTAAGAGAGAAATGATGATAAAATGCATGTTTTATCTAGTACAATGTCATGGTACACGTGGTCCCTCTCACTACACTGCTTTTAACAATTAAGTATAACGAAATAAACGACATAAAAACAAAAAGAATAAAGTCAACAGTATCACTTTTAAATGTACATACCTGTAGTATATCCTCAAAGTGGCTCAAACCATTAAGATCGCATAAAACAAGCCTTCTTGTCCCGGGCACCTGTTTTGTAAAATCCTCACCCTGCTTTCCGCATCAAGCTTTAGACTGACGCCGATCATCAATTGGGCATGCGCAAAAACAATAACATGTTTCACTATTATTGAGAAAGCATGATGCATAGTTATTAAATTCCCGGAAAAAAGTTTTTGATGTTAATTATTTGTTACGTTGGAATAATTACAACTATGCAAAACACTAGTGATGCATTAGTTTAAAAATTTCAGTGAAAACCTATGTAACGAGGTATGTGCAGACTGCAGCGGACTTCTCATTATGACGTCACAGTGCAACATATTCGCGGATTTTCAGCTACGCAAATTCTATATGCTTCCTTAACTCCCCTGCGTGATTCCTAACACTCTCAGTCAGAGAATTAGTGAGTAGTTTTCATTCAAGTCTAAATTCTATTGTTATAATATCAGACTGTCTCAGGTAAATCAACAAATGAAACTAAAGGGTCTAGTATCAGTGAGTAGTTTTCATTCAGGAATGATTCAATGGCCATAAATACTTTTGTTTTAATATCAGACTGTCTCAGGTTAATGAAAAGAAATGTAAAGAGCAATGTTTTAAGCACGATATATGCCTCATACAATTCTGTATGAAAAAATATCAGACAGTTTCGGTATTTTTTCATACAGAACTGTATTCGGCATATATCCCATTCTTATTAGGCTAATGGTAGAGTGAAGCAAACAACGCTCGTATTTAAAGGTATTTGCTTTTACGTGTGATTCTAATTCGTGGTTTTACGATATTTATGACGCATTAGTACCTTTTTCAAAGCCGCTTATCTAATCGCGAAAAAATATATTCGTTTTTCTTCTTAAAAAAAAAATAGTTGTACATAAATTGTTTGAACTTTTGTCAAATTATATCCCCAGTCTTTTTCATTTAAAAGATATCAAAATTCAAAAGTTAGAAAAACAATTTTTGTTAGGTCACACAAAAATTAATCCTACGTTGATATCGCGTGAAATCACTTTCGAATCACCTCGAAAAATTAAAGGGAAAATTTTAGGGAGAGGGCGTAATCAGTTTTTAGAACTTTGCCCAATCCCAATTGTAAAGTATAAGCAATAAAATATGTTTAAATCAAAAATTAAAGAGCACTCTCCATTTTAAACAGATATGATCACTCCTACTATCCAATATAAAATAGCTGATCCTGACACTCTCAGTCAGAGAATTAGTGAGTAGTGTTCATTCAAGTCTAAATTCTATTGTCATAATATTAGACTTTGGTTCTTGAGAAGAAGATTATTAAAAATGCCATTAAGTTTTCTCTTAAAAAAGGAAAGACGAAACTCATGTGGAATCATCCTCAGGTAATTTAGATTCACGTTTGTTCAAATGATGACCCCCGGGAAGGGTGGGACGAAAATGGCCGATCAAAATTTTACATAGGAATGTATAGGAGAAATATTTTATAACATTTCTTCTCAAGAACCACTGGGCCAGGAAAGATGAGACTCATGTGGAATCATCTTCAGAAAATGTAGATTCAAGTTTGTTTAAATCAAGACCCCCGGGGGTTGGGTGGGTCATAAAATGGCTGAACAAAGTTTTACGTACAATGTATAAAATGGTTTAACAAAGTTTTACGTACAATCTAGGAATATATTGGGAAATCTTTAAAAATCATCTTCTCAAGTTCTTCAAAGCCATGATTAATGATATTTATCTGGAATCATCCTCAGGTAGTGTAGATTCTGGTTTGTTCAAATCATAACCCCCAGGGATTGGGTGGGGCCACATTGGGGGATCCAAGTTTAACATTAATTTTTTTTTTTAAATATTCTTCTCAAAAATAGCAAAGCCATGATTGGTGATACTAGTATTATATGAAAGCATTCTCAGGTAGTGTAAAATCAAATCTGTTCAAATCATAACCCCCAAGGGTAGGGTGGGGTCTCAATGTTGAATTATGGGTCAAAGGGAAAATCCTATGAACAGAAAGGCTATGTTAAGTCATACAGGCATGTAAGCATCCTCAAACACCCCCACCTCAGTAAACTTTCAGTTCTGATCTGATATGCTTTTTCCTAACCGATGTGCTCAGGTGAGCGATGTGGCCCCTGGGCCTCTTGTTGTTTTTTTTTAATAAAAGACATACGTTATAAAGAATTTGTAGATTTGTATGATATTCCAATTTCAAACTACGGTAAAAATTTGTTTTCTCATCAAAAGTATTTTTAAAGTTATACTGATTTAAAATTTTACTTAAGTCTGTTCTCAGTTTATGGTCTTTGGGCCAGAAGAGGGGTCCTGACAAAGTCTAAAGAGTCTACAGTTTCAACAATGATGTTACTATTTCACACATTCTCGATATCTGAGATAGAAGAATTGTAACACTGCTCACACTGATAAACGTATTTTTGTCGCGTCTCAGTAATAAAAAATAAATTTCTTCTTCTTCCGGATCCGAACTGTATTATTTTTGAAAACAGAGATGTTCCCCTACGTGGTATTCAGAACATCTGGAACATTGCTACTCACCACAGACAAGAAGTTTTAGGTACCGTTTAGCAAGCGACTGTTTAACGCGGCATTTCTTACACTGATGCCATGACTCACAAGCGGATGGATTTTGTCATTTTTAACCACTTGACCGACCTTGTGTGCTTCATAGCAGGCAAGCGAACGACACTCTCCACATCCCAATTAAATTTCTGCTTTGCTATAAGTATCGTGTAAACACACCTCACAGGACGTCGAACAAGTGTGCTTGTAGTTGTCTTCAAATCTCTACCCAGAGTTGTCGTTCGCTTCGCTACAACACCTCTGTCAACGTCTATATGCCAAGATTCTTGGCAAAACCTACTTTCACCTATTGCATCATAAATTATGAATGTAAAACTTCTATATTCTTCTTTAACATGTTAAATAAATTTTATTTTTGAGAATTAGAATCAGATATCGCTTTTTCACCATATCCTACAAGGGATTATTTCTCGGCAGGATATTACGAACGTGGAAAATTTAAAATGCATTGCCGATAAATATCAACATGATTTAGTTTTTATAGACAAACAACTTGCAGCATTAACACATATATAGAAATTTTAATGTGTTATTCTTCTTGTGGACAATTTTAAACAACATTTGAAAAAAAAATCACGTCCCCCCGCTTTCGTACTACTTTTTATACGTTGACAGAGGTATACATGTAAATGGAACGATAACTCTGGATAGAGATTGGTTGTCTTCGTATGGTTTTAAACTAGTATGACAAAAATATTGAAAAAACTGTGTATACTCAAATCCATGCCAATGCTTCTCATTTTCTGTTTCCACATGATACACATAGAGTAGAGTTCAACCCATATCTTCTTTAGTAAATTTGTTGCCTACTCTAGATGCCACCACATTGATACTCACATTCAGTAGGATTTCGAAGAGTTCAATATCATTCAAAACCAAGTATCTGTCGACAGGTATACGCCTGCTTTTTCACAAAGCTGTATCGCTATGAACGTTTACTGTTTTTGCGTAATTTTTTCCAGTAAATTACAATAAAATCATTTGAGAACAGTTCTGTGCTGAATCACGTGATCCAGTATCGTCCCAGGGGTTGTTCTAATCATGCGAGGCCATGACGCAGCATCTACCTTCTTACATGTCTTCATCAGAGACCTATGGAGATATGTAAGCAGGGGTTGTTGTCGTTTTCGATGTACAAGACAGATTTCTTCCTCATCAGAGAATTGTTTCGGTCCAAAGAGTGATGTAACAGATAATTTATTTCGACTCCAACTCTAACCCTTTGGGAGGGAAGGGGGGGTGGCGTTTAACTCTCAACTCGAACAAGTTGGCGTTAAAAAAAAGACTTCCTTATCTGTTTGTTGAAATTTTTGCTTTCTATAATTCAGAACCCAGACATAGAATCTGCAATGAAGATGGAAGTTTTCCTTTGTCACGTACGACAATATATATATATTTTAATTTGCCAAGGGAGGTATTGCCCTGCTCAGCAGCTTTTATATTCAGGATAATCATTAAGATAATATCCAGTGTTGCGTCGTCTGTGGTTGAACCAATGAAGTCTGTCAACTAAGAACCAGGAGTTCTAGAAATAAACTGGATACCTGTTTAGGCAATACATATGTCATTTACAGGCATTGTCATGGAGCTGTAATGAAAACAAAAAGTTCGCTTTAAAAATGACATGGGAAGAAAATTTCTACCGAGGTGGCATTAAGAGCTTTTCTGATCACGTTTTGTTTTGTTTTTTAATTCTCAAACCATTGTGTCAATTTCAATAATTTTGCCCAAAGCATGGGATTCAAGTTTGTTCAAATGAAGGAGTCACTCTGCTCGGGTAAGCATTGTGCCCCAGGGATAGAGCCTAGCAGGGAAACACAATTACAAAATGTATCTAAATTGATTTGTTCAAACTGCAATTTTAATTTGGGAAAATACAGAAACTAACCTTTTTTTGATCTTGTCGGCAAAAGGGGTAAAAGGAACATTTGGATATTCATGAGAATCCATCAAAATAAAATTTTATTTATTATAATAAGACCATTTCAATGACCCATTGCATTTCTTTTAGTTATAAGTTTGAAAAGTAGATATATGATTTTATGTTTCTTTGTTTTAAGGACCTTACCGTGCTCCCAAAAATGACAACACACCAGGAAGCAGACTGGGATGGCCTTTTGACAGCTTTGTGCATTCCTGGTTTTTCCCCATGTTTCATATCCATCTCATAAATTCCCTTGGATCTAATTGGAGAAAGTGCCGGGAAAAACTTTTTTAAAACCGTTTTTTGTCTGGAAAGCAGGAATATAGCACTTGTGTACTTTAAGGAGGGTTACTGGATTACGCTAAGTCCGGTAAAGGGTGTAGTTAGTCCGTCAGTGGCTTTGGTATTTTATCGTGATGACAGAAATTTAAAAATTTAGAATAAAAATTTAGAAACTATTTTTGTTGGACAATATTTAATAGGAATATGAAAAAAAATTATATACTTACAATTTAATGAGTTGCAATTTTTTGTCTAATGTCACAGTAATAAATTTCATTATAAAATAGACCTTGATTTCTAAGAATAATGAGTTTCCATTTAGTCCAAAAAGATTCTTTTCCTGTAACATTTTCAAAAATTATGGGTTGGTAGTTATAAGGATTTTTCCCTCACAAATAATAGGAAAGGAATAATTTGGTAGGGCCTGCGCAAAACTTACGTCTTAATTAAAAGTTAGAAACCTGGGTATCAAATATGTACTTCATACTTTTAAGCTTGTTCAGCAGGTTTGTCTCAGCTAATGACACTGCATATACAGCTTTAAGAGTGTCATCCAAACGGAACAGAATGCCCCTCCAGGGCTCGGCTTTAATCAATGGAGAACTGGTAAGTTTTAAGGCATTCTATGGCAAACCTCAGACAGTAAGGTGGCATATTGACATCTTGAAGATTTGCAGGTGATACAAGATAATACCTCTCTGTAACAAATTATGCCACTGGATCCTTCATGAGTTACACAGAGGTAATCTCCATCCCATGACAATTCCTGAACCGGAATGTTATACTGAAAATAAAAGAAAGACATATAAAAATTTTAAAAAGTTGACTTGTTTTATGGTTAGCTGGGGGCGATAAATGTTTAACAGGGGTATCAATAGTACATACTTTTAAAAATCCTTTTTTTTTCGGACAAGAACAAACCAGGAACAGTCATTTTTACATGCAAACATTCATAGTTAATGGTGATTCAGGTTTGTTCAAATACTGACCACCGTGCATATGACGAGTCCTCTTTTGGTAATCGAAGTTATACATATCTAAAAAATAAAAAGTAATCAATAAAGTCATATTTATGTAAAAATGTCAGAATTGGGGTATGGTTGGTTCACTATAAAAGCCGATCAAAAGTTTACAAAGGTATACTAGTACATAGTTAAAATCTTCTGTGATTACTTTTAATTAAACCCCCGCTTGAAAAGTGGGAGGGTATGTAGTAATCGGTATGTCCGTACTTCCATCTGACCTTCCGTCTGTCTGTCCGTCCGTCCGTCTTACGGTCTTTAATTTTTTCTTTGCAGAAATTTGAACCTTATGGGGAATGAGAGGCTGTGTAGAAGTACCTGTACTTGGTGTTTTCTGGGAAGGAGGAGTGTTCAATCCCCATCCACCCACTGTTTGTTGAGTAAATGTAGGATTTACATTCACTTGTGCTGTAGGCAGCGATTCATGGGAGGCATACGTGCACTGTGCCACTGACTCTTACAAATCCTTAGAAGCCATAGCAAGACATATGATGAAAATAGTCATAATGATAGCCCATGCTAATACACCTAATCAAAGTTAAACCATTTCTTATCAACTCACACATCTTAACTTATTTAAAATTGGTAATGTAGTTGATAAAGATAACGATTACTTAACATTACAGTAAAAAATGACATCTGTTGAAGACACACTCATATGGATGACTGTGTTAAATCTCACTTTCTTTTCTTTTTCTTTGTATTCCCTGATGTATTTCCATTGAGCTTCTTCCGTAACGCATACGGCTGGAAATCCCGAAGTCTCCTGTTTGATTTTTAAGAACATATTTACATATTGAGCAAACAATCCTCCCTCGCACGACTGCGTATTTTAACGATTATGTAAAATGGTAGACCTCATAAATGTTTAAAATTTTGTATCCTTTAGACGTTGCCGTTTGAATTTCGGGAGTACACCACGTGCCCGTGATGGCTCTGTTTTCTTCAGAACATGTACATTCACTCTGATTTTCACTGTCCGCACAAGTGCGACACAGTGGAAACTTTAATTTTCCATTCGAGTTATAAGGAAGTACAGGATAATAAAGTTTTCTAGGGGGTAGAATTTTATTTTGGCAAGTCCAAAGTACTGTGACAAGTCCTTGAAATTGTCCGTAACAATGGTAGGATGACCAACGGGGTAGCGACAGTATTTGTTGGTCCAAGGATAAAGACTGGTAAAGTCGTTATAGTGTATGGTTTCGTCTTCTGTAACTTTGTAATGTAGTTTAATGGCATTGGTTCTGCCACCAAAAAAACTGTCCCGTGGGTCGAGTCGGTCTTGGAGATCTAGGGTCGACACAAACTGTTGCAAAACCGCATTCTTATCCAGCTGATATTTAAACTGATGCTCCCATATGGTAACCAAGCTGTATCCCAGATTTTTAAGTCCTTTTTCTCTGTTTATCGTCATATCGTATAATTCTCTGATTGTTTGATTGGTGGAAGGATGTTTGGTGTAATTCCGGTCTTCTGGGAAACAGGAGGGACAGCCGTGGAACACACAACCTAGTTTAGAGATACAAAATTTTGTTAAAAACATTTATGTATTCGTGGTTAAGTCCAGGTACGCCGCC
>PRKT01000607.1:36571-46871 GCA_003671525.1 Saccostrea glomerata | reverse complement strand
TTTTTTTCCTTTCTATACTATTTTTATGACCGAAAAGAGTTGTAATGGGTAATTTTCTAGGGTTACCTCCCCCTTTAGGTAAGTCAATGGACCCGATGGTGACTAGCAGGTTTTCGTCTACGGGTAGGCTTTCGTTCGTATTGAGTACCTTGGTGATCTCAGACATGACGACATCTGCATTCAATATTTTCCAGGACTGCAGCGACACGACGATAGGATTGTTTAAACTCGGATGACTTAGGACCACCCTTCCCAAATCCGCATCGTGACCCCTGGCCTGCGACAACAGGTCGTCGAACATCTCGTGTAATTTGTTTTGGATATCTATTAATTTATTCCCCCTTCCAATGTTCATTGAATTTGACATTGAACGTGGTGTCGCGGGCCAGATTTTTCTTGAAGGTCCTGGTATCTCTCTTCCATATATAGTAAGGTTTTGCTAATGTGTCCTTAGAATCGGAACTTTCCCCACCGCCCCCACCTGCCTACTTGTAGAAGGTTGATTGCCATCATTGAGAGAATGACAATTTTTTTAGGAGGAGACTCCATATCAGAGAGAACCTCCTGCCATAAATTGTCAATGTGCTTTTCCCATTGGAGTTCCTTTTAATCGGCTCTCGACCTCGACATCACCGACTAAACCATTAGCTGCTGCAAATAACTGCACGGTGTCCGGATCCTCCAAGTTGTCAAGGATTTCTTTTAGTAAACTGTCTTGTGCAATACCTTCAAATTACATTTTTAAACAAACATCAATTTCATGTAGAAAACCATCTTTTTATCACATTAAAATATATATATTCATAAATAACAACAAAGATAAGAAAATTTATTATTTATTTAGTGAATTCAACAGCAGCGAAAAAAAATCAACAAAAATACACATCTGCAAAAAAATATATAACAATGTGCTTCTAAAACAAGAACAACAGGAAAAACGTTTAAATTCATATCAAAAAAGACAATGTACTGGTAATAGTTTAAAAACTAAATTAAACAACATACTCTAAAGTCGAGGTCACCAGGTCAAAAATTAAGCTACCAAGAAAACGATATATTAACTAATATCAATACCCTATGACTATCAAAATGAAATAAAAAAAAAAAACAACTATTTACATAATTTGTACAACGCTATTACAATGTCCCAACTCAAAATTTAAAAAAAATCTTATTCTCGGTGTAAAAGTTGTTAAAGGTAATCTAAAAACGAAACTGTGCTATGTACATAATTAATAACACTGGGGTGCCAATGTCCAGCTTAAAATTTAAAAAAAATATCTCCTGGAAAAAAAACCCAGATCACAAATCTCAGTGTAAAAGTTGTTAAAGGTAAACAAAAACGGCTATGTACATAATTTTCAATAGCACTGATGTGCTGATGCCCAACTTAAAATTTTAACGGTCTTTTAGATCAAGTTCTACACGCAACATATTCATCATCATCATCATCATCACCACTAGTGGTGGTGGATGTGTTACAAGACATTTTTGACATAGGTGTTAGAAGTGGGATTCGGCTTTCGTTTAACTGTGGAGATGGAGGGTGGCTGCTTCGGATGGGTGGGTGAATGCTGTGTAATTCAACATCATCATCCTCATCATCACAAATCATAGTGGAAGTAGTGGGTTCATTGTTAGTAGGATCAGTGGTGGTGGTGGGGGTAGCAGGATCATTAGGATCAACAGGTCGGTCACATTTTCTCTTCAACCACTTCTTTAATACTGAAAGCCCTATCGTAAAGATAGTGGCTAGTGCCCATGCTATAAACTCTATAAAAATCAATTAATATACTATTATTGGTAATCAAAATATTACATCTTCTTCTTCATTTTCTATGTTAAACTGAAACGTTTGCTTGTTATTATTGAACTTATATATAAAATTCCGCTTTCTGCTAGGCTGTTTACAGTTAAAATGACACGGTTTCTTATTAAATAACAAAGTACAAATTTATATCAAAATACAAATACTCAGAGTAATATAAATGACCAAATTACCAAATACTTTATCGGATAATGATTCCTCTCCCGTTGACTCGTTAAGGGTTCTTAATTTTTTTTTATGTTGTCTAGAGATGATTCTGAAATAGAACATGAAAATTAATTTTTTTTTTAATAATAACGTTCCATCATTACTTATATTAGATTTTTTAGAAGTTTATTGATTGATTGTTCACTGTTTAACGTCCCTCTCCAGAATATTTCACTGATATGGAGACGTCACCATTGCCGGTGAAGGGCTGCAAATTTAGGCCTATGCTCGGCACTTACGGCCTTTGAGCATGGAGGGATCTTTATCGTGCCACACCTGCTGTGACGCGGGGCCTCATCCGAAGGACCGCCCCATTTAGTCGCCTTTTACGACAAGCAAGGGCGTACTGAGGATCTACTCTAACCCGGATCCCCACGGGGATTTTAGAAGTTGAAGAGAATACTAAGTCTAAGACATGTTTATTGTCATGGTTGATACTGAATACACATTATGGACTACATTAGTTCAATTAAAAAGTTTTATTACTTTTAAATAACAAATAATAAAAGCATACCTGTTGGATCGGTCGTGGACTGTGTTACGGTTGTTGTTGTTGTTGTGAGGGTGTCAAAAGTGGAAGTTGATGTCTCTATAAAAAAAATTTAAAACATGATTATTATTATTATTATTTTAAACAACAAGAACAGTTTATTCTAATGAAAAATATTACTCTTTTTGTAAACTTAAACAAAAAAAAAGGATTGTTTTACATTATATTACTATCTATGTCACGTGATGTAGCAAAAGAACACAGACCATGTGACTTTTCATTCACATACCCTGACAGATATATATATATATTTAAATAACAAATGATAATACGTATATACCTATTTGGACAGAGGTGGCCTGCATTAGAGTTGTAGGGCTGTCCATAGTCTCTATAAAACATTTATTAAAAGATCTAATCATTATCGTTTTTAATGAATAACAATTCATTGTAATCAATCACATACTACTAGTACATTTTCTAATGTTGACATTTTTTTAAGTAAATAAATAAAAGGGGTGTTTACATTATACTACTAAAAAAATGTTTGTGTAACTTAAAAAAAACCCATTTTTACAAAAAAAAATATACAAGTACAATAAACTTAATAATTTCTTTTTTACCTTGGGTAAACACTGAACGTGTGTGTGTCCTCTTCATTGTTCCACTGGGTTTAGTGGGTTGTATGGTTGGGGCAATAGTTACTGTTCCACCAGGCTGGGAAATTCTTGGGGCATCTGTTGTACAAAAAAAAATGTGTGTTACTAAAAAGAGAAAACAATTTTTTTTTAAAATATAAATGTAAGTTCAGTAGGTAAACTAAAATTTATTACAATAACCTTTTTTTGAACAAAAAAAAAATTCATGTCAAGCCTTGAGACATTCGGATCTCACGGAAATTCAGTAGGAAAACTAAAATATATTACAATAACCTTTTTTTGAACAAAAAAAATTCATGTCAAGCCTTGAGACATTCAGATTTCACGGTTTTATTCCTATAGTTCATGTATACACAGTATAGATATTAATCCTAGTTTATTTAGCTACATTAACAATACACAGAATGAATGCCTTCGTGAAACGGGTTAGGACTAATCGACTAAATAAGTTTAAATATTCCGGACTAACCGACTAAATAAGTTTAAATATTCCGTAAATATATATCCCATTTGTGGGTCTAACGAGTCTATAGGACGATTTCATTTGTTCAAAGGTTAATGAAAAATGTGACATGCCTGAGGTGTTCCGGATGTATGGTAAAGGGAACGTTTCCAAGTTCATATTCACATACCCTGCACGTATTTCGAACCCGATCTCAAGGATTGTCCGGTTAAATTTCTTTTCTTATTAATATCAGCAAAGTTATATAAAATCACACTGGGGCCCTATAATTATTTGATAACATTGCCTCAAAACTTTTACGGAAGTAGGAAAAAAAAACACACAACTGAAAGCCTTTTTTTTTTCTTCATGCGTGCAAATAAAAAATACTCACCTTCACAGACATTGCCGTTTCGATCCTATATAACAGGATGCGGATGGACCATCCGATGGGTAGCCCAACAATCCGGGTTTTGCAGTCAAAAAGCCGGATTTCACGCACGTTATTTACTCCTTGGATGAGCACACATTCATATGAAACGTGTTTGCAGTTAAAACACCTAAGAATCCAACACAAGATTTACACTGACTATCTCCGTAAACTACTCCACTTAAAAACACGAAGACTAACACCTTTATCTCGACCATTACACCTTTCTCTTTCCAGGTCTCCCTCCTCAACTGGCGCGAATTCTGCACAGATTTTCGGTCACGTGATGGGGTATACGACAAAACGATGGAGACAAAACATTCATTAATTAAAAAAAATGTATTTATTTTATCAATTAAGGACCTCATGTAAACATACACATAATTAATAAGTTGAAAGAGTGGTGTAATTTAAAATCTCGATAAAATGCGTTCTTTTATTCGCCTGTTAACACGGATCAGGTCCGTGGTGGGGGGAGGGGGAGCCATACATTCTCAGCTGTGGGGCACAATCAAGAACCAAAAATTCATTGACAGGCAGAAAAAAAAGTCATCAGACGTTTTTATTGAGGGGTCACAAGCATATAGTAGCTATTTTTTTCTATAGTAATCTATATATCAGCAAAATTATTTAGGGGGGGGGCTGAATCTTTTATGAGATTCTCTTATCCATCATTTAATAATCAAAACAATCTTTTTTTTTAATGGAGACAATGGTTTGGTACGTCAATCTGATAAACACACTCGTATGATAACACTATGATAACACATTTTAATATCTAATAAAGGAAATTGAATCCTAATTTATTTTTTATTCGCAATCGATGTATATATGTTGTACACAATATAAAATAATTTTCGTGTAGGTAGATAAAAATAATATACTGTTGAATTACATGACTTATTTAATTTGTTTTATACCACATGTACAATGCATAGTTCTATACTAAATATATGGAAAACAATGACCTAGGTACTTTACATAGCCGAGTAAATATGATAAATTGAATTAAAAAGAGGTCACATTAAGGTACAGGTGTAGAAAATTAGAGCAATTATTATAAATTTACAAATTTCTTCAACATGATTTCACCTAATTAAAGTTCACGCAGGTTTGTCGCGCAGATATGTCACGACGCAGCGGTAGTTTTAAAAAAAAGATATTTTATTATGTATATTATATGTATTAAAAATATCGTAAAATCACGAATTAGAATCACACCCAAAAGCGAATACCTTTAAATACGAGTTGTTTCCTTCACTCTACCATCAGCAGAATAACTACCATTAAGCTTAGGACAACCCAACATAATGGCACAGAAGTATCTGGACATGATGCAAGTTTTTTTTTTTTTTCTATTTCAATTTCAAAATTTTGTAAAACTAATAATATGTACCTTAAGTATGAAAAAATAAAGCGTTAAATTAAATTTAATTAAAAAAAAAAAATCGATCTTTTGTGATCATCTTTGATAATATATTATATAAATACTCCATTGTATTTTGTTAGACTTTTTAAACATTAATTTTGGGTTTTAAAAAATTTAAGGTTACATTAATTTTTTATTAAAAGGGAACAGGAAAAGGCTAGGC
The DNA here is from genome assembly GCA_003671525.1 of Saccostrea glomerata. NCBI lineage: Eukaryota > Metazoa > Mollusca > Bivalvia > Ostreida > Ostreidae > Saccostrea > Saccostrea glomerata. The sequence continues at coordinate 41,223 of PRKT01000607.1, read as the reverse complement.
CATTTAGAGATTTTGAAGAGGAATGTGTTGATGTAGGAAAACAGCTTTGCCTCAATGCTTTTGAACCAGGGTATATATATATTAAACATTGAATGATAGTGTAAAGTTTACGAAAATAAAATTACAAACATTTCATTTTGGAGATATACAATGTAATACTTTTTTGAAACGTGTCACAATAATATTTTGATAACATGTATAAGTAAGCAACAATTTTTACTTTACATATAATCATATTTCTATAGAAATTCTCCCAAAGAAGACGGGGAAGAAATTGAATCCCCATCCCTTAAAAGATAACTAAGTCAGGCGGAGGGCTCTTACATTTTAAACAAGAGGTATATGATTTTTTATTTAATTTACCATAAATTGTTAAATATATACTACCGTGTAATTGTTTATGTAATTATATATCTGTTGTATCAATCTATAGTCAGACAATTCGTTTGAGACTGACTATTTATCAAATAACCTACAATTTTTGCAAGGTCTTCATGTAGCATTTGAGTTAATTCTTAACTATTTTGTTTATCTGTAGGAGAATAAAGCTACAAAAACTAAGTGTAATGGGAGGTGAAGATGTCATATTGACTAATCTAAGGTAGCGCATGGCTTTTTTTGTGTGTTTGTTTTACAATTTTTCTTTAATCTTTTATTACTTTATTAAATCTTAAGAAGAAAACATAAAAATTAGTGTTAATTTTTTCAATCTAAGGTAACGTATGGCTTTTTGTGTGTATGTGTTTTACAATTTTTCTTTTAATTTTTAGCTCTACTGGTCAGAGACCAGAAGAGCTTATGCGATAGTAATGCGTCCGGCGTCCGTCCGTCTGTCTGTCCGTCTGTCTGTAAACAATTTTTCAAAATGCTACTCTTCCTACAGTTTTGGTCTGATTTCAATATAACTTGGCACACAAGTAGACTACACTAAGATACATAGAATAGTGCATCGGTTTTTGATTTCAATGAACGGTGTTGCCATGGTTACTAAAAATAGAATTTTCTATTTCCTTTAAAATGCTACTCCTTCTACAGTTTTTGTCTGATTTCAATAAAACTTGGCACACAAGTAGACTACACTAAAATACATAGAATAGTGCGTCGGTTTTCGATTCGATGAACGGTGTTGCCATGGTTACTAAAAATAGAATTTTCTTTGAAATTCCTTTAAAACGCTACTCCTTCTACAGTTTTGGTCTGATATCAATATAACTTGGCACACAAGTAGACTACACTAAGATACATAGAATAGTGCATCGGTTTTTGATTTCGATGAACGGTGTTACCATGGTTACTAAAAATAGAATTTTTATTGAAATTCCTTTAAAACGCTACTCCTTCTACAGTTTTGGTCTGATTTCAATACAACTTGGCACACAAGTAGACTACACTAAGATACATAGAATAGTGCATCGGTTGTTGATTTCGATGAACGGTGTTACCATGGTTACTAAAAATAGAATTTTCTTTGAAATTCCTTTAAAACGCTTCTACTTATACAGTTTTAGTTTGATTTCAAAATAAGTTGGCACACAAGTAGACTACACAAAGATACATAAAATAGTGCAATGATTTTTGTTAAGTACAAACCAGTAGAGCTACAGTCTCGACAGAGACTTTTGGTTTATAATTACTTTTAAGTAAAAAAACCCATAAAAATTAGTGGTAATTTTTTAATTATTCAGAAAAGAGGACCCATTAAAGTATGAGAAATTAGAAGAGAGAATACGGGGAGATGGAACCCCCAGATATTTGGGAACTTAGGTAGGATTTAAGACCGCCCCGACAATTATTAGATACCCCTCTCAGTCGCAAGAAAATTGCACGTCTCAGGGATTTAAGACCACAACGACAATTCCGGTGTATTCGTCTCAATCGCCAGAATGCAGTACGTCTCAAGGATTTAGGGTTAAGACCGCCGCGCCAACTATCGAATATCCCCCTCAGTCGCCAGAATGTAGTATGTATCAAGGGTTTAAGACCACCACGACAACTCCTGTGTATTCGTCTCAATCGCCAAAATGCAGCACATCAACGCCAGAATACAGTTTGTCTCAAGGATTTACGACCACCACGACAACTATTAAGTAGCCCCCTCCTCAGTCGCCAGAATGCAGTACGCCAACTATCGAATATCCCCCTCAGTCGCCAGAATGTAGTATGCCTCAAGGGTTTAAGACCACCACGGCAATTCCTGTGTACTCGCCTCAGTTGCCAGAATGCAGTGTGTCTCAAGGATTTACGACCGCTGCGACAACTATTGAGAACCCCCCTCCTCAGTCGCCAGAATGCAGTACGTCTCAAGGATTTAATGTGGGTTTTTTACAACGTTTAGCTGGTGGTGCCTTTCCTCTTCAAGGGGAATTAAATGCCCTCAGTGAGTTGGTTGACTCTATGAGAGTTGACCTTTTGCAAACATCAATGCTCATCGACTATGTTAAAGATTTTTTAAAGAATTATAAATTTTAATTTTCAATTGAGTATCCCTCTAGGTGTTTTTTTGTATTTTTATTGAAAAGGATAACGTATCTTGTGTGTTGTGCACCATTGTGTACATTTTTTACAATAAACCATAAAAATATTTACTCTGGCACATAAAGATGTTAATTATAAATTATAATTAAAATTATTATCCCTCTAAGTTTTTCTTTGTATTTTATTGAAAATGTGTACATGATATACCATACCATAGAAAGTTAAGTCTTGCAACTTAGTATGAAACACACTCTTTTTTATGTATTCGGAGAAGCTTATGTTGTCTGTTGATATTCAGTGGGTTTCTTTTTTGTAATGCCTACAGTATCGATAATAAATATTCTATAAATGTTCACATACCTTTTGTCAAGTTTCTAGCATTAGAACTCGTTAATAATTTATCCCGAAAACGCTTGCAGCATTTTATACTGAATCGCACTCAGGGTGTAACCGTTAACAACAATACTATAATAGAAGTTACAGTGGTTGTTATCATTTAATATTGTGGGTGTAACCGTTACACCCATAATATAGAATGTCACGTAGTGGTTATCATTTAAAATATAGGACGTCATATATTTAGTGTGTCTGTAAACGACTCACCCTTGACTGTGAACTATCTAATGAGGTCTCACTCTTTGCACTAAGGTAACCCATGACTGTAGACTCCACCCTTGACTATGACCTCTATTTTGACCTTTGTGGGTGGGGTCTGGAAAAACCCATGACGTCATCCTGACTGTTCTCTGTCCCCCTTACTACTGAGGGGGGTGTCAGTTTACATACTGTTATTATATAAAAGAAGAAAAATGTTTTTAAAAAGTACACACAAACATACACAATAGAAGAACTTTATTCTGTCAACCTTGGCAATGATATAAAATATACGATTTCCTTTTTATACCCCCCGCTTGAAAAGTGGGGGTATAAAGTAATCGGTATTTCCGTCCGTCCGTCTGTTACGCTTTGCGGTACCTATCGCTTATCCGCAACTCCTCTCATACCACGGAAGGAAATGTAATGAAACTTTCACAGAATCTTTATTACATATTGCCATTGTGCACCTTCTATTTTACTTTTTGATCTGACATATATTTTGGATTTTCCAGAGAAAAACATGAATACTGCCATTATATTCATATGGGAGGCGGGGGTTATTATTCAGTGAGCTCATTGCTCACAGTGTTGATGAAATGCTATATACTATATTTGGAACGGGTTCGGAATTCGGGTCGGGTTCGATGTATGTATTATTATGTTGTATGTGTATTGAATAAACGCATGTTGTTGACAAAGCTATTAATTATTCGTCCAGATAGCACGAATTAACACACAGTACCTCTAGTATTTTAGAGATGTTACTTTTTAAAGTCATGTCTAATCAAGATCATATACACTGTATAATGATTTACGAGTCATATATAATCAAAATATTGCACAAGCAACAGATTAAGGATCCGACCATAAGATGTAGCACAAACAGACTCAAGATGGCGATGAGAACTAGTTTATTAGAACACGTGCAGCATCATCATGAATAACAAGGAAGATAACTCTATTATAACATTTACAAATAACACCAGTATAAGAGTTACTGTTCTTAGATACAGATAATGTCACATCTCCCCTTTTAAGTTAACTGCAAAATGTTTGTTTAAATTACATTTGAAATAAATTTGCATTTTATCATTATAATAAAACAGCTCTCAATATTCTTACTTTTTTGTTTAACTACAACTAACAAAACTGAACTACAAAACTGAAAAATGAATGTACACATCAGATTCAGAAATTCACTTAAACTGTTTGAATTAACACTCCGTCACCAGCCTGCGAGGTGCTTTGATGACCCGACCACTCGATGTGGTAACACTAGTTGTTTCGTCTCCAGAGTTGATAGACGGACCATTCACACGGTTAGAATTATCACAAAACGAATCACAGTGACCGTTAACAGACTCTTCGGTATCTACTGGTTGTTCTGTGCTCAGTTCTTTCGTTTTGATAAGGTCTCGGCGGTTCCTCCTCATGGTGGTATTCCCTTGTTGTACGAAATACGATCTCGGTGTTTCTGCAGGTCTAACGATTCTTCCTGGTGTTTTGATAGACTGTCCTGGAATCCTAACACGTACTACATCTCCGTTGTCAAGTGGTTTAAGAGGTTTTGAGTTGCGGTC
>PRKT01000607.1:19611-29613 GCA_003671525.1 Saccostrea glomerata | reverse complement strand
ATCCTTCTGTTTGTACCTCTGTTTCTTGTCTCTGACTGCGTGAACGTTTTTCTCGTCTCCCATTTCTCGGAGCTGCGATTCCGACACTTCCGCTGCCCTACAAATGTCTATGGCACTCTGCAGTGTGAGTTCTCGTTCTCGTAACAATCTGGCACGCACAGTATCACTTCGAATTCCACAAACGATTCGATCTCTTATTAAAGAATCTCTCAGTTCACCAAATTCACATACACTTGCCTTTTGTTTGAGCTCAGTCACAAATGCGTCGACCGGTTCTCCCTCCTTCTGAGATCTTGTGTTAAAACTGTGCCTCTCGTACGTTACATTTTTCCTAGGATTGCAATATTCCTTAAATTTCTTTTTGATATCTGCTACCTTAGTCTTATCATCGTCTCCCGTCCACGTGAATGTGTTATAAACATCAATGGCGTCCGGTCCCAACACGTGGAGTAGGGTCATCCCCTGGACTTTGTCTCCTTTGCTTGCGACACCGCTTGCTACAGCGTAAACATCGTACTGCTGTTCGAATCTTCTCCAGTTCTCCGCTAAGTTTCCAGTAAGGTTAAGTCCGGGTGGCGGCGGTAACCGATCCATTTTCACGATTTTTTACTTCTGACACCATGTAGCACAAACGGACTCAAGATGGCGATGAGAACTAGTTTATTAGAACACGTGCAGCATCATCATGAATAACAAGGAAGATAACTCTATTATAACATTTATAAATAACACCAGTATAAGAGTTACTGTTCTTAGATACAGATTATGTCACATAAGAAACACGCCATGTAGTGAACACTTTGATTCTTGTGGCAAAGGACATTTTCATATATTTCCTTTTTACAAAATTAAAAAGGAAAATGAACAATTACGGAAAGCCAAAAACAATATTTAATAAATCTGTTCAAACCAAAATTGAACTTTCAAAAGAAATTTATATCAAATTATTTCATTTTGTATATTTATATAAAATGTCTCCATTATTGTATATTTATAAAAGGAGCTTAACCTGATCAGATGAACTGTAAAACCATATCAGTACGCCTCATTTAACTGTGATTATTATAACGTCATTATCATAATGTTTAACGTTGCCTGCATAATGTCACAAGAATGACGTCATAATGTAACTGATCCCGCAAGAGGCGTAAGCGCTTTAAATTAAAGTTGGAGTTTTTCATTTAAATTTGTATTATTATACATATATTACATGGCTTCGAGGGCAGCAAATCAGAATATTTGCCCCTCGGTATCAGGAAAGCCCTGGAGTGTTATGTCGCCCCTCCAGGGCATTTCCTGTCACCGAGAAGCAAATATTCTGATATTGCTGCCTGAGATATTCAGCCATGTAATATATGGTATAGAACATTTTTAAAGATTGAACCCAAATCGATCATCAAACATATTTATTGAACACTACGTATATGTACACATGTACATGCATTGTTAATATTGCTAAATAAGTGATGTTGGTAATGTTAGTTTCAATAATTATAGTAATGAACATTAACACTGCTGTTGTTAAAATGCATAAATGGCGCCGTCTGAAATTTCTGAACACTGTTTTCTTTACCTGATAAATGTCTACAGTTTTTGTATCTTTATTTCGGTAAAAACAGTTTCAAGAAGTCTTCGTTCCTGTGAGTTTGTAATATTAAGAAAATCCATATCTGTAAAGAGATCAAACAATTGACATTGTAACCAAAGTAAAAAGTCAAAGAACTATATGCGGTATATTGTATACCTTTGCCCCCCCCCCTCCCCCCCACAAGTCAAATTTGGAAAAATTCTTAAAATGTGCTGAATTCTATAAATTGTATGAGAAATATACATTAACAGAACATATTTCATTTTCAAAGTAGTTTATTGACAATTTTTGTTTTTATGACGTCACAAACTAGTCCGATTTTATATAATTTTTCAAAAAGAGGACAAAATTTCAACAATTTTAGCTTTAAAATTTAATGAGCGCAAGTTTGCTCAGGAACAATATTTATATATTTCATTGATATTATCATTCTACACATTATATCAAAATATTGCCCCTGATCAGACCTGCGCTCGTTGACTTTTACTCAAAGTATCGACGTAAACTATACATTTTTCTGTAGAAATCATGGAAATTTAAAAATATACGTCATTTTCGTGACGTCATTTCAAACGTATAACGTCATTGAACATAATAAAATAATTAAATGATTTGGGAGTATATATTAGTTACTACCAAATAAAGTTCTTTAGAGGGAAAGAAAACTATGATTCAGTTATTTACCTTCAAAGCATAACTGATCGTCATTTAGAGGTGACGGAGGAGAGGGAGATTTTCTCCAAAAGATAATATTTTTCTTTACATACCATGAACAGAGTCTCCTGTTATTGCCTTGGAGATTAACATGGCCATGATTAGTTTTTTTTCTGTCGTCTACATGGGCGGCGTAGATTCTAATGCTGCTTTCTTTAAGGGAGAGGGCTAAAATAGGCTGTGCCTGCTGCCCAATCCTATTCACAATAACACCAGTGAATAAAATATTGTTTAAATTAATGCTGCTTTCTGACTGGTGGCCAGAAATACACAATATGTGCCGAGCTTCCAAACCAGATCTATCTAGTTCTGTAATTGACGTTGCGGGCAAGCATTGGTTAGTGAACATTTTGAAAGTTCGGCATTTTGGAAAGGTTTTTCATTTTATTCCCAAAAGTATTTTGCCCGACCGCTATTTTATCATACTTCAGTTCACTTCTTTTGCTGGGTCTCTGCCAAAGTACATCAAGATCCTTATTGAATTTATCAATGTAAGACATGAAGGACGTATAAGGACAAAGAGGAGAGTCCATCAACTCATACATTCTCCCTCCTTGGCTGTGAATTTCATCATTTTTATGCTTTTTGTGGCATGGTGTCATTATGGTCTCTTGCCATGAATACAAATCTTCCCCCTTCATGGTCAGTGCTTGTTGAGAAGTCACTAATTTTTAATTCTCTAAGGTTTTCTCATCCCCTGTTGCACAAATACAACAGATAATGCACGAAAACTTTATTTTGCAGTCCATCGACGTCTTCTAGGTGGAAGGAAGTGTACAGTTTTTGAAGATCCGATCTTGTCATGGGATCTTTGTGAACCACGGCTCCTTTACCTTCTTTTAGATCTTTGAACACACAGCCAGAAAAAGATTATTCGTTTCCTTGAAATTGATGTCAATTACGATGTCAACTTTTTTTTCAGGACATGTTTTTGTAGGCCATATCTTATTGAAATCATGGTTCTTTTGGCGTATGTTTTTCCTTCTGCATTTCTTAATCCTCCATAGAATAGCTTAAGGAATTCCTGCAGCTCTGGCTTGGGCGTCGAGTATAATTCTAAAATATCATTGCAAAATGATTTAAGAATACTAACTCTTGTGTTAATCACTTGCGGTGTTGGAGGTATTTTTTCCATCGATAAAATTATCTAATGCGTCGGAGGTTAGCTTTACAAACCGCAGACGGTGTCCAGACATGTTTACGGCCTCTGTGAATTTCGAACCCGACGTAATAAATATGCAGAATGATAACACGCAAGGGAACTTACCTGTTTTCGGGAGGGCAACATAACTGTTTCCGGTGGAACATAACTATCCGGCGTGATTTTGCAGTTTTTCAGGGCATATGGATAAAAATGTTATATTTGTGATTTAATTGGAAAACTTCTTCAAAAATGTTATATACTAAGTATATTCAGTGTATATATATTTTTATTTTCCGTTTAGAGTTTATAAAAGGGATAAACTGAGAATTGTCCCTGTCCACAAATAGGAAGATGTTCACTGAGTTTTATTTTTCTGTACTCGGGTTGGTTGATATGTTGTCTGTGTATGCGAGTGCGAAGTGTGGTCCCGGTTTCTCCTATATATAATTCTCCGCATCCAGCGCATGTTATACAATAAATCAGGATTTTTTATGCACAGGTCATATCTGCATTAACCATTAAGGACAGATGATACAAACAAAAAAATGAATGCCTGGATAGGTATATATTTTTTGACCTCATTTCATCGCAAATGATGCAAATAATAAATTTCTAGAATATAAAGAAATTGTAAACCTTCTGTGATGTTCAAAAGTCTGTCCCCCTGAAAGCATCCTTATTAATCTATATAAATATTTTTCACTTTAAATAACATTGTTTTGCAAATTTGACTAAAAAATTAAAAACTACGCGGTGAAAGTTGTTCATTTTATTCATTTAAACATTATCAAAGTTGTTATTTTCAAATTCTTTGACATAAGTTTGTTTGTATCATCTGTCCTTAATTATTTATTTCCGAATGTAAAAGTGCTTCCCTCTTGAATATATCGGCAGGTTCCACAACGTGAGTCAGAGCATTTATTGACCGTGTATGAATTCCGTTGTCGAAATAAAGATTTGCACAATATTCTCCGGAGGTTTTTAGGCTGTCTTTTACTGTTGATGAATTTATTTTTTTCCAGTACTTTGGACATTTTCATATCAGTCTGTAGAATGTTGGTGAGGTGACGCACTGTAGGGGTAATATTCCTGTTCTTCGGATTGTAAGTAGTTACAAGCGGTTATATAGGGATCTTTTTGAGGAATTATTAATTTTTTCCCTGTCGATTTCTGTGGCTTTTTTATCCTGTCCTCAATGATTTCAGAAGAATAACATTGTTCAAGTAAATATTTTCTCTATTCATTCAGACGTTCATCTCTTGTTTTCTTGTCGCTAACTATTGTGCAGATTCTTATAGCTTAATTGTAGGGGATCGAGCGTTTTTTATGTCTAGGATGACATGAACTGAAATGAAGATATTGATGGGTGTCTGTCGGTTTGTAGTATATGTCCGTCGAAAGACCTTCTCCATCATTTATTATTAGGACGTCTAAAAATGAAATACTTTGTTACTTTCTCCTATTGTGAAGTTGATGTCAGGATCTAGATCGTTCATAATATTTAGGAAAGCTGCTAGATTTGCATCGCTGTCATTCCAAATGATAAAACAATCTTTGAAGTATCTTTTCCATGAAATTTGTTGGTCAAAATACTGAGTTGTTTTTTCATACATCTTTTTTTCTAGATATCCAAGTGTAAGGGTTGCTTAGGTAGGGGCCATATTCGTTCCCATTGCTGTTCTTTTTTTGTGCATAATGCTTGTCGTTAAAGGAGAAAATATTATTTTGCAATACTATCTTACTAGCCTCTAAGATAAAGTCTTAGCTGAAATGCAAATCAATTTTTTTAAATTATATCCTTAAGTATAAAGTGTTCTAGAGGTTCTTATTCTTCTCTTCATCGTCAGAAGGACTTGTATCCTTTAAGGCTATCCCCTGTTCGACCTGCATGTAATTATTTTCGTCGTATACCACGTCATTCCGCGTAAGTGGATGATCAGCTGTAGGGAGCAAAAGACTGGGGTGGAACATAAGACAGGGACAGTAGATGCTCAAAAATCCTGTTTTCTTTTATTTAGGCATCAAGAACTACAAAACAGATTGCACAGACAAGCTCCATTCAAGAGGTATATCTTAATGCACTCACCGACATTTTAAAAAGAAAGAAACATTTTTACCGAAAGAAAATGCCAAGAAATAAATACAATCTGCGGTGTAAAGAAGAAGCCATTTTTCTCCCTTTTCCTGACACCAATGTTTTAATCGTGTTGTTCCTTTTCTTAGCTTTCCAACGACACCAAACTCGTTTTCATCCGGTAATAAATAAGAAAGTTATGAGCTTCAGAAAATTCCACTTTGTCCTTTACTTTTGCATCTATCCGTGACTTTCACTTTCCACTTTCTTTTTTTTTTTTTACAAGCAGACAAAGAGGGGGGGGGACCTCTGCAATTCAAGAAATAACAGTCATGCGCATGCAAAGTCAACATTGTGTGCAGATCCCCTTACACAGACTTATGTTTCTAAAGTATTTCTTTTCAATTAAATAATTAAACGAACAAAATGATGTGAAAAGTACAATTCAATTAAACAATTACTAGTAATAATATTAACAACCAGAAGACATTTGTCCTTTAACGCTATCGTGGCCGGAGCGCCATCCCGTGCTCAAAATTGACCCCCCCCTCCCCGACCTCAGAACACGTGTAGTGTTAAGTGTGGGTACTGGTCTTTTCTTGGTTGCTTCGTTAGCTGGTTCCGCAGCTAGGGTGTACTCGCGTTGGTTAATGGAATGAAGGCATAGAAAAAAAATGTTAAGTTAAAAGGCGAAAAATGCTAATTAAATTAAAAGATCATAATAAGAGGAATGTGTGTGGAGGAGGGGGTTAGGGAGGGGCTATTATTAATCCCGTTTCTAACGCGGATCAAAGACGATCTCAGATGACCCAACAAATTCAGCGGATCCGGATAAATTCGAAAGGTGAATCTGTGTGATGTTATCGGAAGAGGTCGCAGTGTATTGTTGGCGCCGATGACAGAGTCGATGAAAATTTATTTTTTCTGTTGTGTAACTTTGATAAAAAAAATACATACAGTTATTAATGGAAAATTTAAAACAAATAAGTAACACAGCACATGAAAAATGAATTACTGAAATGCTAAACGAGTCTTACCATCCTGATGGGAATCAGTTGGGCGTGACTGGTTCACTACAAAAAAAAGACACGAGTGAAAATAGTTGAAAGGGGGTTATCTAACAATAAATACTAAAAGAAAATAAAATCTTCCAATGCGGTACTGCATATGTTGATTATAGAAGTAAGCAAAGGTTAGCGATTTTCTAAAATCCGTAACAGGTAGAGAATCAGGAATATAATCAGTCGAATATGATGATGGCGGTGAATCCGTAGTAAGAATCAGTAGAAGTAATGGAAATAGGAACTATAGAAAGAAAGAAAAACCTGGAGAACTCAAAAGTGTACTTGTTGCATAAATAGTCGTATTGGTGGCAGCAAAGGAAAAAGATAATCTAGAAAGGAGAGAGAAAGTCTCTCACTTCTTAGGGGGTGGACATTGCCCTTATCTAAAATGCGCAGGTTTGAGCTGCCGAATATAATTCGGTGAGTACCGATCCCAAACTCGATGTGCATTGTGTCTTTAGAAAGAACCATATCTTACACGAACACTCTCCCTCGCAACGCCTGAATCTGGATTTACAACAAACTGTTGCTCTCTGTGGGGAAGCAATAAACATTCATAACGTACAGACTTAAAGATACAGTACCCTACCGCATGGTCGCCATTTTTTCCTTGTATAGTGATGAGCTCATTGCAACGCCATCAGAACTTGGAAGAATTTATGATGTGGGAAATAAGGGGGAGGGGTTCACGTCAACACACAGAAAGAGAACAGTTAAAATAGAGAGAAAAAAAAAGAACATCCCAATTCACCCTTTTTTGTCCCTTCTAATCAGACTTTCCCATACCGTATAAGATTCCCGTATTAAAAGAAGGGGGCGGTTTTCTTCGAGTGTCTTTTGTGTTTTTTTTTAATAAAATGTTTTATTTTTTGTTGGTATATAAAGATGTATATTAATGTTCTACTGCCCAAGAAGTTTCGAGAACGACGCTGCATTTCGATTTCATAAATATACCCATGAAAGAATTAATGAATTAAATTTACTTAATCCGACGAAATTGCAACCAAGAGAACACAACTCTCCTTCCTCCTAACTCATTCACAGATATAAATGGTGTGGAGTGGAATTTCACGATAATGAAGAACTTAAATTTTCACGAGGGCTTACATCAAACTACCCAGAATCAAACAGGTTCCGGGTCAGAAGACAAGAACTCATTCGGATATTCTTTAACCAAATTAAATGAACAAAAACTTTTAAGGAAAAAGCAAGCTACAGATCGACATATCATTGTGAAATTACACTCAGACGTTGTTCAGGCGAAAAGAAAGAAATAAATGTCCAAGATGAACTTTCGGAGATGTTAAGTGCCACGTAAGAACACTCTACAGAAAATTTGAAAGACTCGGACTTGATTCGATCATCGTCCATTCGGATACCTTCGTGTTCTTACGGAGGGAGAGGCGGAGAGAAGAGGATTTTTTTCCTCTTTTTCAGTATGGCTCAACGACTGATTATAGAAACGTACCTTAATCTCTCTCTCTCTCTTATTACGAGTATGTTTGGTTCTTTTTTCAGTTAAAATAGAATAACGATGTTAAGAGTTCCTTCGGCTGATTTACAAAAGAAGTACAAAATTATTTTTTATATAAATTTTTTTATCAACCGTCTTTACAAAATAATATATTTAGCATCCCCCTTTATTATTTTTTTAGATCTTTGACTGTTGGATCTTGATGAGCATTATCATCATCTACTCAAAAGTCTGCAGTACCCCCTTGCTTGTCGTAAAAGGCGACTAAATGGGGTGGTCCTTCGGATGAGACCGTATAAACCGAGGCCCTGTGTCACAGCAGGTGTGGCACGATAAAGATCCCTCCCTGCTCAAAGGCCGTTAGTGCCGAGCATAGGCCTAAATTTGCAGCCCTTCACCGGCAATGGTGACGTCTCCATATCAGTGAAGTATTCTGGAGAGGGACGTTAAACAGTATACAATCAATCAATCAATCAAAAGTCGACTAATTCCAAGCAAACTTTTCTTTAAGTCTTAATGTATGTCAAGGACAACGTGTTTGACATCAACCCAGTTTTGACTGTTATTACATTCTTTTATAGCTCAAAATTGTTTTTACATTTTTTCATAGATCTCCTTCAACTGTCCCTTTTTATATCTACTTCACTGGAAATATCATAATCTCCTTTTCATACGTATTTAATTTTAAATTTAGAATGTTCCTGCTTGAATTTTAACATTCATTTCAGATTGCAAGTCTATTATTTTGCTTTCTTTCCTTTAACTCCATAATTTTCACAGACTGATGATGAAATTCTTGTTGTAGATTTAGGTCCTGACAATTTCGTTCTTTACAATATGCAGAAAGAACACGACCGATTGACAAAAGAACGTGTCTCGAAGAAAAGTATTCAAGCAACTTTAAAGAAAGAGTTAAATGAAATTAGTGCAAACGGGGAAGAAATACACCAAACATACCGAAAATTCGTTAAAGCAATCAATGGAAGAGCGAAAATATAACAGCAGTACAACTATCGTGTCCCTATAGCAACAGATGCCCACTGAGCGAAGACATTTATGTGCTTATTTGTGATAAAGGAAAAAAATCGTCCACAGATATTCGACGTTTTAAAGGGCGTAATGCAACGGCAGACGGAATTCATTTAAATCTCAATCAGTAGTTACATTTAAAAAACATAATTGGATTCTACAATTAAAGAGGGTATTTCAGAAGTAAGTGGCATTCTTATTATTTCAAATGAGTTAAATAAAACGTTCTTCTTACATGTAAACTAAAGATGGTGTTTTCTTTTGTTTTATTATTCACATGATGATGCTCAATGCATTCATGTATTTATCCAAGAATAAAATGACTACATTTCGTAGTACTATAGAAAGTGGGAGGCGACAGCTGGCTTGCATATTACAAATGAAATAGGTCTGAAAAGGTCCGGTTTAGAGTAAGAACCCAAGCTTAAGATAGTGAGGAGTTATCAGTCACATTAAAACTTAATTAAGGTGCGACGACACGTTCCTCAAATATATGTTTTGTATCTCTTGGTATTTTATAAAAAAATCATTCATATTTGTCATTCTCTTCTGATTTCTACATTGTTTTCAAAATGTTTTTAAATATAAGTACACCAAAAATTGTGATATACAGTACCGACCAGACCCAACCTGACACCAAAGCAGTCCCAGAAAGCAGTCCCCGGGACTGCTTTGGGACCGCTCTGGGACTGCTCTGGGACCGCTGTGGGACTGCTCTGGGACCGCTATGGGACTGCTCTGGGACTGCTATGAAAAGCAGTCCCAGCAGTCCCAGCTGCCCCTGGGACTGCTTTCTGGGACTGCTTTGTTCACTGATGTGTGACAAAGGTTCTGAGTGACATGATAGCTCCGCCCCCTTGTGTATTCTGAATTTGCAGGCTCCCTGTTGTTTTGTTTACTTGCAGCAGAGAGGAG
>PRKT01000607.1:0-17025 GCA_003671525.1 Saccostrea glomerata | reverse complement strand
TGTTTCAAATCTATGCGGGTACTGCTCATACATAAAAATGACCTTCGCATTGTAAGGATTCCTGGCATACTGCTCAGAAAAAAATTCAGCTGCCTTTTATAGTTCCATTGTTTATTTAAAATCTCATTTCTGAGTTAGCCCCGCCCATTGAATTAATAAACCCCGCCCACTGGGACTGCTTTCTGGGACCGCTGGGACTGCTGGGACCGCTCTGGGACTGCTGTGGGACTGCTCTGGGACCGCTGTGGGACTGCTCTGGGACCGCTGCGGGACTGCTTTAGCAGTCCCAGAAAGCAGTCCCCGGGACTGCTCTGGGACTGCTTTGTGTCAGGTTGGGTCTGGTCGGTACTGTAGGTTATTCAGAAAATTTTCATAAGGGTTATATAAGATTTATGACCGTGTGATAT
The DNA here is from genome assembly GCA_003671525.1 of Saccostrea glomerata. Taxonomy (NCBI): domain Eukaryota; kingdom Metazoa; phylum Mollusca; class Bivalvia; order Ostreida; family Ostreidae; genus Saccostrea; species Saccostrea glomerata. Next base: position 16,618 of record PRKT01000607.1, on the reverse strand, counting down.
CTTGTCCAAATGCCTGGTAAGGTACCCTAATTTTTTGTGAGGAAACCTTTTTAAGTATCTTTACTTCAATGACAATTTCTTTGGGAAAATTATATATTTTTTAGGAACGTGTCGTCTGACCTTAACACATCCACTATATATGCAAGAGGTTTTATAAAATTAAAATTGAAAGTTAGGAAGTTGAAAATGAAAATATTATATTCTGCAAATCTGGGCACTGATAGGGATATAAGCGTCAGTAATGTTGATAATAGAAAAGTAATTTTATTCAGTGAATTGGAGGGCTATGAGGATATTCAAGGAATTGCATTTATATTAGCGATGACCAGCTGGCAACTTTAACATCGTGTGCTAGACACGCAACTTGGACATTGCAAACAATGCAAGAGGGTGCCAAAGAAATTAATTAAATGAGACATTTTGGAGATGACAAATATGTTCAAGTACGCTATCCATTCCAGTGTTTTTCTCTAAGGAAATTTAAATATGCACCATATGCTCTGTTGCTTTATCCTAAATGTCCGGAATATATATGGGAAGGAGATTGTGTCCTACTAAAGACGGTATAAGTCTGGTTTTTTAGGATGGTTTTGTCTTGTTGATCGTCTACAACTTAAATCAGATTTAGAACGATTTTTTGAAGAGAAATAAGTTTTTTTTTTATATATTATTTTTCACGTTAAATTTGCATAACCCGTTATAATGTAAGTTATTTTTTTCTTTAAATTTTTCCCCTGTTTTAATTAATTATATCATCACCCCTGCTTTAAACGGAATTTTCCCCTTTAGAAAGGGAATATCAGCTTAATGCAAATATATGAATGAGATCCCAGAAACTTTTTGATTTATCTTTTACATTTTTGACGATTATAATGTGATTATTTTTTTTATAGATCACCTATCTCCGGCTCCTTCTCACCAATACCGAAATCTAGATCTACTTCACTGGAATTTATACTTCTCAACAAAGGTAATATATATCAAACATCTTGACAATTCTGTTGCCACTTCGTCTTTTACATTTTTAATTAAATTTTAATAAAAACATTGTATGGTACTCGAGTCATTAACTTTTTTTTAATAATTAATTTTTAACTAATAATTTTTTTGCTTTTCAGCATGGGAAAGGATTGATTGATTGATATTGTTTAACGCCGAGGCGGCAATATTTCAGCCATATTTCGGCGGCATGGGAAAGGAAGAGGACCGATTATCAAAACTGTTAAAGTTTAAAATAAGTCACCGAAAGAATTTAACACAGCCATTAGACACGATAAATGTAGAAATAGCATCTGTATTTCGAGAATTAAAGCTTTTACAAGAAGACATCCAAAATAAAATCTCGGAACTCAATTATACATTATAGCTAGTATATACATGTATGAATGGACTTACTCTGACTGATTCTCCTGTTGTCTTCACCATTCTGTCTGGTCTTTTTGTTCTTTTATACGTTTTCAGATGTTTGTGTGATAATGATATATATTTTTGAGAAATTTGTTTTTTTTTTAACGAAATTGTGGGATTGATAAATCTTATTGCTTTGGTCATTCTTTTTTTTTACACATTAATTCAACACTTTAATTTTATTAATTTATCGCTTTGTAAATCTTGGGACACTTGTAGAATTGGAATACATGTAAATAATTGTTATTGAGCAAAGTCGTTGCCCTGGTTCTATTCATTTCAATTATTTTCAATATTAGTTATGATGATTCTCTCAGGTTCTAAATTTAAAATTCTTTAAAGATTCCATTGAAACTGGAAAGCCTGGGGGGCTCAATGAGGGAATATTGAACCCTCATCCAAGAATTCTTGTCTTATTTAATAATTTTTATATCACGTTGCCCATCGGTTATATATAAATTTTGATCCTGAAAAAAATTCAATGATTAATTAATAAAGACACAGACAATGGTCAGTTACAGGTATATTTAAGGCATGAGAACCACTCAGGTGTGACAAATCTATTATTTGTTACCACTTTAAAAGAAGGTACACGTGGAATTAGTGTGCAGACCTGTTTACTCTTACGATTTCGCCGTATTTTGTACAGATTTTTAGTCTAAAATACGTCTCACGTTTTGCCATTATGAAAATACGGAAATCGGAAATACATTAGTTTGGAATTTAACAGTAAGTTTTCGTTATGATCTGTCTTGTTTCACCCTTTTTATCGCTAAACAAGAGAAAAATTTCAAATACATAAGCGATGTCAGGTTGCCAAAACGCTGTGGTATTATTAAATGACAAAGACCTTGTTGTTAAACCATGATTTTGTAATCAGAAAAGCAGTTTTTCTCTTTTAATATATGTAAAATTGATGGAAAGAGAAATCTTACTGGCAAATGCCAAATCTCACGGAAAAATCTAATAAAATATACTGAGAGACAGCGTTATGGGTAAACAGGTCTGAGTGTGGTATGAGATTGATTTTTTTATGTTTCATAAGATATATACCAAAATGTGTTGTATGTATATTTAGTAACTATTCTTAAATTTCTTTAGTTATTACATTTATTGCTATCTGTTTTCGTCCGTCGTCGTGCGTCGTACGTTAACATTTGAACATTTTCAGCTTCTTCTCTGCAACCACTGAACCAATTTCAACCAAATTTGGCACAAAGCATCTATGAACAAAAATTGTGAATTTCATGATCCCTGCCCCCCTGGGGCCTGAGGGGTGGGGCCAAAACCACTAAAATTAATGCAATCTTTAACAATCTTCTTCTTTACTCCTAGACATCAAGCAGTCAAACTGTTTGCATGATTGTAACCAGCAATAAGTCTTCTACCAAAATTGTGAAATTCATAGCCCTGGGGTCAGGGGTTCTAGTGCTAGGGCGGGGCTAAATAACTAGGTAGTGAAAATGCATTATTTCTTTGAAAATCTTCTTCTCTGCTCCTGGGTATTAAATAAACCAACTAAGCACATAGTTATGATGAGCAAGAGTGCCTCTACCAAAATTGTGAATTTTATGGCCCCAGGGTCAGGGGTTCTGGTGTTAGGGCGGGGCTCTATTGATTATATAGTGAAAATACATGAATTGTTTGAAAATCTTCTTCTCTGTTCCTGGGTATTAAATAAACTAACTAAGTACACAGTTATGATTAGCAATAGTGCCTCTACCAAAATTGTGAATTTTATGGCCCAAGTATATATACAGGCATTAATATAATTATTTTACACTTAATTGAAAAAATGTTCACCCTACTCCCCAATACTCCCTGTCTGTTTTATGATAGGAATTATAATTTTAGGCATCAAGTAAATTTTAGAACAATGTCTACATATTCACTTAACACATATTAAAAAAACGAAGATATATTGAAAGAGTTTTAAAGAATTGATTTTTTAAAATATATTTTGATCAACTTCACAAAATTTATATAACTGGCCCAAACTGGCAGATGATGAAATAAGCAATTAAATGTTCTACTTTCCTATTTGTAAGCATTATGTGTCCAGTGATAAGGAACCTATTAGGATAGCATAAAAAAAGAATGTTAATAATTGATTTATCAAAACAAAAAAAATTTATTTCCTTCTCCTTTGGGACTTTTTTATTCTCATGTTCATAACTAAACCTAAACATAAAAATAATGCTGGCCTTATAATGAAGAAAGGGGCCTCTTTCAAAATAGATAATTTCAAAGCCGCTGGGGTCAGGGGTACTTTGACTAAAAATAAATTAATGCTTTGAAATCTGCCCTTTGATAAGCAAGGTGCCTCTTTCCAAATTTGTGAATTTCATGGCTTTTGGATTAAAACACGAACCTAATACAATCGCTGGAAAGTTGTTACATGATACTCAGGTGACCTATAAGGCCCGTGGGCCTCTTGTTATATTTAGTAAATACTAAACTATACTGACTAACTGATTATTATAAACTTAAATTAAAGCTTTTGCACTTCAGAAAGTACAGGTTAAAAAATAATTGAAGAGAATTAATTTGAAGATAGTTAATAGTGTCTTTCACCCTCTCTCTATCTCTTTTGACCTTTAAGTCCTACAACATGAATCCAGATTGCCAGTTACTCGGCGGCACTCGATTCAAACTGCAGTTTGAAAAATCACCAATTAAGTTCTGATGAAGCCAGATTTATTTTCATTATTAAATTATAATATTTAATGTGTATTTAATTATTTTTTCAGGCTAATGGGTTGTTAAGTTCTTGTATGTTCTTGTTAAAATTAAATCAAAATTTAAAATGTTTTGTTTTACAATTATTTAAGATAATGGCAACGTAGAAACTTTACTTATACTAATATTTAATAGGAAAGCGGCATATTATACAGCTTGAAAACTATCAATAGGGTTATTTTGTTAGAAAACATACACAACTTGGTAATAACTTATGTTTTCAAATGAATTTCAGACATAATGAATGCACTACATATACATTTGTACAGTAGGGAAAAGTGTACCTTCGTCGAAAAGGTAGCCATGGGTTTTCTGTCCGCTCTGCTCACCATAAACCGTTATCTGATATGCACATTAAAAAGTGATCAATTTTCATGGGAGTTTGGTCACCGACCGTTGACCAATGAAAATACTGGTTATTCAGGGTCTTAAACTTCTGAGACTGCTCGAGTAATCGCGAAAATTCTAAAGCGATTTAACATGGATGTTTTGGAGGACAACTACAAGATAGAAGACACCACGTTTCCTAGATAGAACATTCTATCGTTAAAATGATATTGTCTTACGAACTCAGTTTGAATTTTCTGTGGTGGGGGCTCGTTCCAAGACACAGTTAGATTATTCGAACTACGTTTATCCGTTCATCTATCCATTGTTCTTGTTGGAAAGACAAAATTTTCTCTAATCCTAATTCATGTTGTTTGAATGATGTCAATGGAGGTTGCCATATTGTGTATGATTTTCTACCAAAACATATAAAGAAGCTATCATTTCATTGACTGTTCCCTTCAACCAGAATAATCGTTCTTTTTGAGAAATTACAGAAGAAGCTCATGTCTGGGTTCTGGGGGAGCACCGAAATCCCTTGGCTCATGAAGATGAAATATATAGTAGCTGTCTATCCTCAATGTTCAATTTTCGTAAATCAGTATGAAAGTCCATATACATGTACCTCCCTCCCCAAACCCCTACAAATGAATAAAACGCTTTTATTTAGTTAAAACGAGATACACAGAAGTACAGAGGAAAAACTTCATATATAAAATAATAACAATGAGTCATTTATATTTATACTGTGATCTTGACATATGCAAGATCAAATAGAAATCATTCATCATGAATACAAATGCTTCTTCTGCACATTGAAAACTTCGATCCTAGTTAGAGGATATATATTATTTACACTGTATATTACATCTTTTATTGTAAACTAATCAAATAAATGTACACTTTCCCTTGATTACTGATAGCATATTTTGAGTGATAATACTCCCCCTCCCTTTCCCAGCTTTTAAATCACCTGTTTAAGCTCACATATTTTCGCATTTACCATTGTTCTCCCCGATTTCTTTGTTTTAGTAATTGAGCTCATAAATACGTGACTATTCATCGTGACTATCATGAATTCAATAAGGAAAAGGTAAAAACAAGGCTAATCAATCAAAATGACAACTGGAAATAACGACGAGGCCCGAAAAAGGAAAATGTAAACTTTATTCTGCTTGCAAATTCTTTTATTTTTTGAACAAAATTCTACTTATAAAATTTCTTAAATGTTTCTATAGTTAATTTGTATTAATATGTATATTTTTTGTGAAGTCCGATTGCACTGCAAAATTTCAAATTAATTATTTCGGAATAAAATTCGTTTTAATAAAAAAATTGTGAGCAATATGATATACATTGTATTAATTTGTTTTTTTTAAGGTCGTTCAATGTAATTTCTTTTCATACTAAATTTTATCTTTTGGCTTCAAACCTCATTTAACTGTGATATATATTCTTATTTTTAAACTCTGATATACATGTGTATTGTTAATATAATTTAAAGGAGTTTTCACTTGATTTTCTTAGTAAATAGGGAAAATTATAAATATGAGAGATAGAGATAGATAGTGAATCGTTTTAGACTTACTACACTCCGTAACTTTTTTTCTGTCTTTCATTTTGTTTACATTAACAATTTAAAGATTTCTACCGGTCAATTCCCTATATGTTTTCGGATGTCTTCGCAAAAGAATAGAAAAGGGACGACTGACAGATGACATTTTTTTTACAACATTTTTCAGTCTCGGTAAAACATGGATCGAAATCAATCATCACTGTGTAGATATTGACAACAAACACTGCTACACCAAATGCATCAAGCCCAGTAGCGCCACCTTCTGAGCTAACCCAACAACCTTCTCCTGCGGAGATGACGCCAACACTACTCTCTTAAATTACAACAGCAGATACCGTACATTCTCTTCTAATTTACAAGACACAACAACCCCACCAAACTTGAACTCTTCTCCGTCTGCTACCTTATAATACTGGGGGTTGATGATGAGATACAAGCAAAAATCCATGCCGGGGAATATGTGAAGTTTGTCCCTTTTGCCAACAGACCTAAATCAAACAATTATAAGACAATTGATAATGACGGGAAATTGGTTTTACTAAATCAATTATAAGGACCCAATTAAGTCCATTGCAAAGTGGACTGAAGCATTCCACATCTTTGTCGCAATTTTTGCGGTAAAGGACCCATCCGAAATTGGTATTTTAATCTTGTACGCACAAACTGTGCAGAAAATTGCTGATTCCTCCGGGGATCAGGCAGCCATTCTCTTCGATGAGAAGTTTCGGCGTTGGAGACAAAAAGAGCTTCACCCTGCCCCTGGCAACATCAAAATGTAGAACTTTTCATTTCACGAGTAAGGGAGTGTTTTCTAAATAAAGAACCCCACCTAGCTAGATAGATCTAAGAATATGGGATAGATAGATCATAGCTAGATCTAAAAACGCATCATAATCGAAAAAATTTAACCTATATACCTTTCTACACAACCCTCATAAATCCCTCCACCCCTCCATAAACATCTCCCACTAATTACATTGCACACATTGTTCAATACGTATCCTTCAGTGGTAGAAAATTGGATAACAGCGAAGAATAAAAAGTCAAGAAACGACAACATCTTCAACATCATACAACGCCATAGAAAAAACTCTGAATCTCGAACCCGATGAAAATTCTATCATAATTTAAAATGCAAACTTATATTTTAAAGTAAATGAAATTTTTAATGACTGTAGGATATCTATTGTCGTTATGTGTTGTTCTTTTGCATAAATTTCTACTCTTTAGAAGGGGAGATGGAATGAAGGAAAAAAGGAATTTTTAAAAATCTCCTCTGTATCTTCTTTTTTCTTTTTTTTTTTTTTATAACATCTTAAAATTCAGTAAGCAAGTTTTTCTTTCCTTAAACAAAAACGTTTTTTCTTTCTTACTTTACATTTTAAGAGGTAAATGGCTTCACTGACAAATAAATTTATTTTATTTTAAGGGAGTAAGTAGTTATAGGTTACTGGACAGTCACAGTCAATGACATCATAGGTCAATAAAAAGGTCACAGTCACTGACGTCATAGGTCAACAAGGTCACAGTCATTAGCAGACACGTGTTTAGTTGCAATAATGTAGCCCACTCCGATTTTTTTATCTGTCTGATATTTTCTGGAGAGGGCTACAATTCCATCGCATCTCCGCAATGGTGCAAATATATTTTTTTGATACGGGCGATTGAAGGCAAAATAAGTTATTTTTTAAATTAAACTTACTTCTTATAAGACGGAATTTTTATTCACTGTCAACAACATAGCCTGTTAAACTCGAAAACCATGTAAAATAAATCTGTGTCTTTCCCAGGTGCAATATTCAGCAGCCATGACAGTTCACGCGAGACGTACTGAGACTTTCGCTTGAAATTTAGAACAACTAAATAAAGCATATGACGATGTTTATAAACGACTGTGCTGAAATATATCACAAAAACATCGATAAATAAAACCATTTCAAGTGTTATTTTTGCGCAAACAGCGATACGTATGCTAAAAATAAGGGAATTCCTAGTAGATCCGCTCCTATAGAACCTAAATTCTCATTGGCTGTCCCAAAATACAATCCATCAAGGTCAGTAAACATGGCGGAGAAATTCAAGTTGTGCTGTTGACATACACGAAAAATTTCCCGTGGGGATCCGGGTTAGAATAGGTCCTCAGTACCCCCTTGCTTGTCGTAAAAGGCGACTAAATGGGGCGGTCCTTCGGATGAGACCGTATAAACCGAGGCCCCGTGTCACAGCAGGTGTGGCACGATAAAGATCCCTCCCTGCTCAATGGCCCTGAGTGCCGAGCATAGGCCCAAATTTGCAGCCCTTCACCGGCAATGGTGACGTCTCCATATCAGTGAAATATTCTGGAGAGGGACGTTAAACAGTATACAATCAATCAATCAATCACGAAAAATAACCGATATATGGATCGTTGTGAATATTTTTGGATCTATTTATGTTTTGCATAATTACATTTTTGGATTCCAGGTAAGAGATGATAATAAAATAACCGTTTACTGATAATTTGAGCCGAAATCCGTGCGGGAGTGATCCACTGCCGCATTTGCACCATTACAGAGATCCTAAGGAGTTGTAGCCCTCTCCCAAAGAAAAAAAATCAGAGAGGGCTACATTATTGCAGCTAACACGTGTTTAACCAAGGGCAGTCACGTGTTGAACTTAGGTCGACCAGGTCATCTGATAAGGTCAGGATTAACAGTCACGTGTTGAAACCCAAGGTCACAGTCAATAAAGTCACGTGTTATAAATCTAACAAAGGTCACAGTCACAGACCTCAGACCCAAAAGGTCCACAAAGGTCACAGTGGTCAACTAAGAGAACACAGTCACTTTTTTTTCAATCATCACATTGAAAAAAAAAGGACACAAATGCTATATAACATGAGTAAAACATACTAAAAAAACCAAACCTCGCAAGTCTAAGAATGAATACACATCTAGAAAACCTATGGAAGTAGCTACCTGTAGGTACCTTTTCATGTTTACACCCAATACCTTTTAATTTAGATTCCATCTTAAAGACACATGTTAATAAATCAAATCAATTTGAAATTTAAGAAAAAATTATTTTCTACAACATAGTTATATATAAATAATAATATACAATATAAAGATATGAAATTCAAATCATAAAAATAAAAAACAATGTTATGTTACTTGTAATATACCACCAACCTCTGATTATCATCTCCTCTAACTATAACATCCACAACTACACTCATAATTGCCTTCCCCTTATTTCAAATCATAAGACGTCACACTTTCTTTAGATAATCCTTTATATAAGTTAACAGCATAAAACTATGTAATAAATCTACTCTCATGTTGTCCACCAACTCGTTAAGAACTGTCAGTTCCCCCATGAGAGGATATCCGTTATGGCTCGAACTATTTACGTCCCCAGTCGGAAATGCCCCCACAAAATCCAATGCTGGAGAATAATGAGGTTCAACCGGACCCTCCAGACAATACTCTCTACTTATTGATGCTTCTGAGGGTATAATAGAACAGGGATCCTCCGATAATGTTTCTGTTTGAATGTTGGCAAACGAAACAACGGGAAGAGACATCTCTTTGGACGGTTTATCAAATGGTGTTACCTTTGCACACGTATTTTCAATCACTCCCCGTTGTAAGTTATCGGACCGCACAATAGTATTTCTTCTAGAAGTTGTGGTAACTGGTGCTTGGCCGTAACCACCCTTTGTTCCAATCTCTTCATTTTCTCCGAACAAGTCTCTCTGTACAAAAAAAAATCATAGTGAAAGAGAAAGAATATATGTATACAAAAAGGCAGCACATAAAATTAAAATTTATAAACACCTCAACGTTATCAAGGCCTCTTCATGATCCTTGTCCAACTTTCTCCGTTTAATCTCCACTTCAATAGAATCTTCTGATTCATCCAATTTTCTTTTTCTTCCTCTAGGGACACAGTTTACGCTGAACCTATCCCCTAACTGCAACCATTCCGCCTCAAAATCTTTGAACTGTCTTGAGGATTCACCAGTTGGTTTTTCTTCTCTATAAAATAAAAAAAAAAACTCATTAAAAAACGAAAAACAAGTACTAGTAGATAACTTTTACCAAGAACGTCTTAATAAAAAAAGAAAGATAACTCTGTTAGTATTAATCTCAGAATAATTTATACAAGAGTTACTAGAAAACTTTTTTCGTAAAAATTTCTGATTAACTTACAAATAAAAAAAAAAAAGAAAGAACTAAGCACAATTTTTTTTTCCTTCAAATTTACAATTTTGATAAAAAAAATCGACGTTTTTAAAAAAAATTGAGGAAAGGAATTTAAGTAAACGGTTTTGAAAAAAAATGAAATAGAAAAAAATATCAAGTAGTTAAAAATTTTCCTATACAAACTTAAAAATAATTATATAATTACAGAAAATCAAAAAAAAATTTCTGACATTTTTTCCCGAACGTAAAAACTCCTCAAGAAAAAAAGATTAACAAAACAAAAAGTTAACTGAACTTAAAGCTGTTGGTGTTTGGACTGGAAGCAAACAATGCTGAATGAAATTTATTCCTTATTTTTATACCCCTTTCTTAATCGGGTCAAGGTTCAATAAATAAACGCGAGGAAACAACATATTTTAGTATTCTTTGAGCTCAAGGATTGAAAAAAATTCCACTCATACCCGCGCTATCCCGCTTTAAAAAAAAGAAATAGAAATAACACTAATTAGAAAAAAAATCTTGCATTTAAAAAAAAAAAATTAATCACTTAATCTACAAAACAATAAATCAATAACAGACAAAAAAAAGGTAAAACAAAACACATGATATGTACAGTCTACAAATAAAATAAAAAAAGTTCCTTTCTGGTTAAACCAGAGACATATAGGGCTATATGTCTCTGGTTAAATGTACATATAAACTAAACCAAAAAAAATGAATTGTGCTCTATTTACACAAATGGTTATAAGACTACCATTTGTGTAAATAGAGCATTTTAATTTAGATTCCATCTTAAAGACACATGTTAATAAATCAAATCAATTTGAAATTTAAGAAAAAATTATTTTCTACAACATAGTTATATATAAATAATAATATACAATATAAAGATATGAAATTCAAATCATAAAAATAAAAAACAATGTTATGTTACTTGTAATATACCACCAACCTCTGATTATCATCTCCTCTAACTATAACATCCACAACTACACTCATAATTGCCTTCCCCTTATTTCAAATCATAAGACGTCACACTTTCTTTAGATAATCCTTTATATAAGTTAACAGCATAAAACTATGTAATAAATCTACTCTCATGTTGTCCACCAACTCGTTAAGAACTGTCAGTTCCCCCATGAGAGGATATCCGTTATGGCTCGAACTATTTACGTCCCCAGTCGGAAATGCCCCCACAAAATCCAATGCTGGAGAATAATGAGGTTCAACCGGACCCTCCAGACAATACTCTCTACTTATTGATGCTTCTGAGGGTATAATAGAACAGGGATCCTCCGATAATGTTTCTGTTTGAATGTTGGCAAACGAAACAACGGGAAGAGACATCTCTTTGGACGGTTTATCAAATGGTGTTACCTCTGCACACGTATTTTCAATCACTCCCCGTTGTAAGTTATCGGACCGCACAATAGTATTTCTTCTAGAAGTTGTGGTAACTGGTGCTTGGCCGTAACCACCCTTTGTTCCAATCTCTTCATTTTCTCCGAACAAGTCTCTCTGTACAAAAAAAATCATAGTGAAAGAGAAAGAATACATGTATACAAAAAGGCAGCACATAAAATTAAAATTTATAAACACCTCAAAGTTATCAAGGCCTCTTCATGATCCTTGTCCAACTTTCTCCGTTTAATCTCCACTTCAATAGAATCTTCTGATTCATCCAATTTTCTTTTTCTTCCTCTAGGGACACAGTTTACGCTGAACCTATCCCCTAACTGCAACCATTCCGCCTCAAAATCTTTGAACTGTCTTGAGGATTCACCAGTTGGTTTTTCTTCTCTATAAAATAAAAAAAAAACTCATTAAAAAACGAAAAACAAGTACTAGTAGATAACTATCTACAAAACAATAAATCAATAACAGACAAAAAAAAAGGTAAAACAAAACACATGATATGTACAGTCTACAAATAAAATAAAAAAAGTTCCCTTCTGGTTAAACCAGAGACATATAGGGCTATATGTCTCTGGTTAAATGTACATATAAACTAAACCAAAAAAAATGAATTGTGCTCTATTTACACAAATGGTAATAAGACTACTTAAAAAAAATACAGATCAAAATTTATCCGAATCGAATCTGTGTTATAAAACAAATCCAGGGAGGGGTACCAATCAAAAGGTCATATGATGCTGGTCATTTTACGCGCGAGGTATAGACACAAGGTCATCAGGTTACTGTAACAATGGGACGTTTCAATCTTTTCTTGATTCTTACACTTTACATCAATATATCGGTTTGTCAACAAAGAGAAGTAAAACGATGTGTTTTTCCTGGAAATTACTGTGAATGTAGAAAGAGTCCGTGAGGTCTTCGTGACAAATTGTCGTGTAAACAAGGTCACAGTGACCGGAGACACCACCATCAAGGACAGCAATGGTCTGAACTGTGGTTAGTAAGAGAAATTTTATTTTATTACTCTTTTAATTATACTACTCATTAACATATCAATTAAACCAGAAGTCTCTGTCGAGACTGTAGCTCTACTGGTTTGTACTTATCAAAAACCATTGCACTATTTTATGTATCTTTGAGTAGTCTACTTGTGTGCAAACTTATTTTGAAATCAAACTAAAACTGTAGAAGGAGAAGAGTTTTAAAGGTATTTTACAGAAAATTCTATTATTAGTAACCATGGTAACACCGTTCATCGCAATCTAAAATTGTAGGAGGAGTAGCGTTTTGAAAAATTGTTTACAGACAGACGGACAGACAGACGGACGGACGCCGGACGCATTACTATCGCATAAGCTCTTCTGGTCTCTGGCCAGTAGAGCTAAAAACAAACATAATATTTTCCTTATTAGGGTATAAGATCAGGTTCGATCTTCGTCAATTACTTGACAATTCTTTAAAAAAAATGTGTAAACATTATTTAACAATGTTCAGTGGGCCTTTGCCAATTATTGTAATTGTGTTTGTGCCAATAAAATATTTGTATTTGTATTATCGAACTTTTGTATATTTTTAGAACCCTACGAAAGGAAAAAAGACCATGTTCAGAATACAGGTTAGTATGTAACCCATTGGCGGATCCAGAGGGGGGGTTCCGGGGGTTGGAACCCCCCCTTTATTTTTTGCCAAATGGAGAGAGAAAGAGAGAGAGATATATATATAACGTAATCTGAGAGAAAAAATTGTACGTCTTACTTATGTATTGAATAGATAAATTCCCACACATTTATTTTCCTCCATTTGCCTTCATTATTACTTTTTAAGAGCGAATGGAAGAAAATATTCTACTTATTTTTATATGTCTTATATGCTATGTAACATGCGAGGTTTAATTTGATATATTTCCGCGATCTTTGGCTATACATGTATATATGTTTCCTTTTTAATCATATCTATTGGAGGAACTTACATGAAACTGTTTGTGTTAAACCCCATCCGCATCTTATCCCCAAAGAGTTTTTTTTTCAATTTCTTAAAGAAAATTCTTTTTACTCTAACTCTGAAATGCTGCATATCCATTCAATTTTATCGGGCTTCATTAGTTTTTGTAATGAGTTTGTTTTTTTCTGACTTGGGATACCTAGCCTTTTCAAAGAAAAAAAAAAGATGTAAACAAAGATATTATAATATACCACAACATAAGTTCTTTCAATACGTGTGTATGAATCTTTGCTTGAGAGTGTGTATGGGGGGGGGGGTTAGAAAGACACAACCCTGGAACCCCCCCTTTCAAAAATTGCTGGATCCGCCCCTGTAACCCATATTGGCATATACATATTACTATTATGTAACACGTAATCAACTCACACGAAGGATGTAATCATAACATTTCAAACGCTATCCAAAATTATCTTTTCCACCCTCACGTACAAGTGGAGGGTAACTCTAGGATATTGACCATGTTTATGGTGGAATCTAAATAAGTTTATTCTCATATTTTCGTACCTATCTAATTCTGACCCATACTTCAATCCTAATTAAAAACTACGGTCAGTTCTTTTCATAAGACAACCGCCAATAAATTTCTGGGTGTATGTGAGTGTTAAAATATTTTATATCGAAACAAAATCATATTTTTATAAAAAAAAAAAATAGATTAAACAACTCTTTTAAAAAGAATTTACATATCGGTAAAGTCACATATCATAGTCAATTAAATGTTTTTATATATGTAAAGTTATGTTTTAAACAGTAAAATCTTTTTATATCCTTCATCGTTTTTAAACACTTTTACATCAGAAACTGAGACAACCTCACCCCTACCAGAACGAACAACTGCCAGTGAGACAAGGTCACCCTTGCCAGAACGAACCACTGCCAGTGAGACAAGGTTACCCGTGCCAGAACGAGCCACTGAGAGTGAGACAAGGTCGCCTCTACGAGAACGAACCACTGAGAGTGAGACAAGGTCACCCATGCCAGAACGAACCACTGCCAGTGAGACTACGTCACCCGTGCCAGAACGAACCACTGAGAGTGAGACAAGGCCACCTCTACGAGAACGAACCACTGCCAGTGAGACAAGGTCACCCGTGCCAGAACGAACCACTGTCAGTGAGACAAGGTCACCCGTGCCAGAACGAACCACTGCCAGTAAGGTCACGGAGGACGAAACATCCACCACCATAGATTTAGGTATCTTTTAAAATATTTTATATTTTAAGTATTTCAAACTTCTTTACATCCAAATAAAATCTCTTTTTCTAATACAAGATTAAGAACTCTTTTTGATACTTATTTAAAAAAAAAAAAAACCCTTTTTAATCATTTTAGACACATCATCCACATGGACGAAAAAATTCCTGAAAACTACAACGCAAGTAACCACGCTATAAGATGATCTGGCCACGGGTAACCATCATATTATTTATGAAATATTAACTCTTGGATGTATTATTTTTGTGTTTTGTATCATATTTGTAACTGTTTTATCAATCTTTAATAACAAATGCCCATGTCAAAAAAAAATTAAAAAAAGAAGAAATACCTTAGAATTAAAAACCATGGACTGGAAAACCTATACCTTGAAACAAAATAATGAATCTGATGAAAGTGACGATACTGATATATTTAATATTTCTGATAGCACTTAATTTTCATTTATTTCTTATTTTTCATTGTTGTAGGCTTTCTAGCATGGGCAATTAGTGTAACTCTTGCACTTATGATTTATTTTGCAAAGAAGATGATCAAGAAATTACTTATGTATTTGAATGTGCAAGATGATGACATCAACCAACTTACATCCCCCCCAATCCACAATCACAACCTTGTCTCCTCAAACTGCACAACCACAACCTCTAGAAACGATCACCACCACACCCCTACCAGAATCCCCCATCAGCCACCGCCTTAGATCCAAGAAGTTGTTCTATGAAAGTCCATTTTAATAACTTTATCATGTTAATTTTCAGCTATTTTACAGAAAGTGAGGGTGTTTAAAACTTCTTTTTTGTTAAAACACCTTTTTGTTGTTTTTTTGAATTGAAATTTTTTAAAATTGTCCCACACCCACACATTTTAGAAATCTTTTTTTCTGTAACTCAAATTTTAGAGAACTTTTTTTTTAATACTACAACATTTAATTTTCTTTTACCAGATTAAAAATAACATTCCATATTAAAAAATGCTAAAGGTATTTCTACAAGTACATTCCATAGCGAAAAACAAAATAAGTGTATTCCATGAAAATCAAAATTTGTTATTGTGTTCAAAATATTACTCAATAGATGTAATCCTCTTTTTGTTTAATTGGGGTAATTTTTTTTTTTAGTGTAGTAATTGTTTTTAAAAAATTTTTTTAGGCAATACATTTTTTTTTTTTTTTTTTTAGTACTTAGTGTATTATAGATTAGTTTTTTTTATCGTCTTTTGTACTGATGGTGATTTTTTATTCAGTAAAAAACTAAAATAAGTGATTACTAACTTTTCGATCAAACTATTACAACATTATTAAAGTAAATCATTTTTTATGTATACGATATCATTTCCAACCAGTAAAGTAAATCATTTTTATGTATACGATATAATTTTCAATCATGTACATTTACGATGACAGTTAAGTGATATAGTTTTACATGTTACTAGTTAGTTTATAATATGCAAACTTTTTTTTATTTGTGTTAAAAAGGCTGCCATATGTCTACAATATCATTTTCATCCATGAAGATTTGCAATGATTGTTAAGTGATATATTTTCACTTGTTTAATACTAGTTAGTTTATTATACGCATGCTTTTTTATCATCTTTTCTTTTTTAAGATGATTCTTGATAACCTGCAAGTCGGGAGACAAACATTTACAACTCCGATTGCCATTGTACCTTCAACCGGATACAACGGTAGAGATAATTACAGCAAAGTCTCAATCCAATGGTTAGAGTGGCTCATGGAGAAAAGTAAACATA